>PVKU01009555.1:0-60647 GCA_004027475.1 Anoura caudifer | reverse complement strand
TCCACCCTGCACACCCCCTCCCAACCACATTCCCCCCCATTATTGTACATCCATGTGTCATAAGTTCTTCAGCTTCTACTTTTCCCACACTATTCTTGCCCTCCCCCTGTCTATTTTCTACCCACCATCAATGCTACTTATTCTCTGTACCTTTTCTCCCTCTCTCCTCCTCCCAATCCCCTGTTGCAAACCCTCCATGTGATCTCCATTTCTGTGTTCCTGCTCCTGGTCTAGTTGTTGGCTTAGTTTGCTTTTATTTTAGGTGTGGTTGTTAATATCTGTAAGTTTGCTGTCTTTTTTTAAAAAGATTTTATTTATTTATTTTTAGAGGGGAAGGGAAGGAGAGAGAGAGAGAGAAATATCAATGTGTGGTTGCCTCTCATGTGTCCCCTGCCAGGAACTAGCCTGCAACCCAGGCATGTGCCCTGATGGGGAATCGAACCTCAATCCTTTGGTTCACAGGCCTGCGCTCAATCCACTGAACTACACCAGCCAGGGCAGTTTGCTGTCTTTTTACTGTCATATTTTTTATCTTCTTTTTCTTAGGTAAGTCCCTTTAACATTTCATATAATAAGGGCTTGGTGATGATGAATTCCTTTAACTTGACCTTATCTGAGAAGCACTTTATTTTCCCTTCCATTCTAAATGACAGCTTTGCTGCATAGAGCAATCTTGGATGTAGGTCCTTGCCTTTCATGACCTGGAATACCTCTTTCCAGCCCCTTCTTGCCTGTAAGATCTCTTTTGAGAAATCAGCTGACAGTCTGATGGGAACTCCTTTGTAGGTGACTGTGCCCTTATCCCTTGCTGCTTCTAGAATTCTCTTCTTCATTTTAATCTTGACTAATGTAATTATGATGTGCCTTGGTGTGTTGCTCCTTGGGCCCAACTTCTTTGGGACTCTCTGAGCTTCCTGGACTTTCTGGAAGTCTATTTCCTTTGCCAGATTGGGGAAGCTCTCCTTTATTATTTGTTCAAGTAAGTTTTCCACTTGTTGCTCTTCCTCTTCCCCTTCTGGTATCCCTATAATTCAGATGTTGGGACGTTTCAAGATGTCCTGGAGGTTCCTAAGCCACTCCTCATTTTTTTGAATTCTTGTTTCTTCCTTCTTTTCTGTTTGGTTGTTTCTTTCTCCCTTCTGGTCCACTCCATTGATTTGAGTCCCAGTTTTCCTCCCATCACTATTGGTTCCCTGTGCGTTTTCCTTCATTTCACTTATTGTAGCCTCCATTTGTTCTTCTAATTTGCGACCAAAATCAACCAATTCTGTGAGCATCCTGATCACCAGAGCTTTGAACTGTGCTTCTGATAGGTTAGCTACCAGTGCTATGAGCTCTTCATCTGATAGGCTGACCACCTCCTGGTCGCTCAGATGAATTAGGTCCGAGGCCCCAGTCTGTTCTCCCTTTTGAGCCATCCTTGGTTTTGGTTTTGTTTTTGTTTTTTGTTTTGCTTTTGTTTTTGTCTGGTCGCAGCTGTTATGTAGTGAGGGGCGGAGCCTTAGGCGTTCACCAGGGCAGGGCAGCCTAGTCGCTGGGTTTGTGATGCTGGATGTGGGGGCAGGGTCCGAGAGGGAATAATGATGCTTGCTCCGCGCTCTGTCGCGGATTCCAGTCCCTTCAGTCTCTTTTCCCTATCAAATTGGGCCCTTCTGGTGCTGATTTCCATGTGGGTGGGCCTGTGCATGCTCCAGGACCCAGTGGGTCTCTCCAACAAACTCTCCTGTGAAGCTGGGACTCCCTCCTGGCACCTCAGCTCCTACAAGTATTTTCAATGGGTGCTTTTAGGCTTCACTTCCTGGCGCTGGGACCCTGCATCGCCCAGTCTGTCTCGCTGCTGGTTTTTACCTGGTTTATCTGTGGGCCAATGTATGTCTGCGGTCTGCAGCCTTGTGCACCCCACCTGGCCTCCCCGCGCTTGGCAACACCAATGCCTGTGCACCTGGAGTGACCGCGCATCCAGGACCACAACCGGCTTATCCCGCTGCGATCCGACTCCACCAGCCGCTGACTCCGCCCCTCTTACCGGTCTGGGTGAATCATTGTTGTCGGACTCCCGCACAATTCAATTTTCTCTCTGTCCTGGTTGGGTTTTCTTTTTTTTTGGTTCTATATTTTTGTTGTCCTTAATCTTGGTTGTGAGAGGAGGCACAGCATGTGCCGCTACACCTCCATCTTGGTCAGAAGTTCTGTTACTGGACCATTGTTTCTGATCTTTGCTGTCAGAATTAATGCAGCAATGGACAACCATGTGTGCAAGTGTAATTGGATGCATTCCACATGTGGTTAAATACTATTCTTGTGCACAATATTGACAGATGCCGCCAAGTTGCAGTCCAGTGTAAGAGGATGTGCATTCCCTCACAGCCCTCCCAAGTGTGTTACCCAATTTTTGGAGTTTTGCTAATCTGATACATGAGGAATGGTATCTCAGAGCAGTGCTAATTTGCACCTCTTATTGTGTGTGGAGTTCCATAGCCCGTATATGTTCTCGACCACTCTATCAGATGGCCGCTGAGCGTACTACGGGTCCTAGTTGAAGAGAATTTGCATCCTCCCATTCTAACATTTCATTTAAAATACATGGACTCAAAGTTATTGCTTCTATTATTTTGGCCAAAAAAGGATGTTATGTTCCCTGGCCTATTGTAAAGTCTCAGAGACAAAATATCATGAGAGGTTCACCATCGGAGACCAAGTGGATGAGAGCCGGCAGGGCCAGTGATTCTCAAGGTGCTTCAGCCTGGGAGCTTCTTTTGACCTCAGTAAACTCCATCAGTACCTGCTGTATACTTGTTTGCAGGTTTATTGAACTCTAGGGCTTGAATGCAAATGGAATTCAACTATATATATTCCACTTGAATATTTAATTATGACTTATCTACATACATTATTCAGATTTCAATAAAATCCCTTCTGCAAAGTACCCCCAGCCACCTCAGATTAATATAAATTATTTGTGCCTTTTATTATAACTTTAAGACATGTCCCTTAGCATACATACCTCTTCGAGCACACTGCCCCCCTCAAGCCCCTGTATAGGAGTGGATGCGGAAAAACCAAAACCTGCTTTCGTCCCTTATAAACATGCCCATCAAAATGTTGCTCAGATAAAGCTTGAACACTACCTTCTGCACACCCTATTCCATCTTTATGGCCCTTAAACGCTGTGAGAAAATTTTTCTTTGTACTTATACCTTCCAGTGGCTTCCATCCATTGGCACCATGCGGAACATGTACAATCTCTAGTGCAAAACAATTTAAAAATTTTTTTAAATGATTTCACTTTCTTTTCTTCTTTTTTAAAAAATTTATTTATTTTTGGAGAGAGAGGAAGGGAGGGAGAAACATTAATGTGTAGTTGCCTCTTGTGTGCCTCCTGCTGGGGACCTGGCCCGAAACCAAGGCATGTGCCCTGGCTGGGAATTGACCCTGTGACCCTTTGGTTCACAGGCCGGCACTCAATCCACTGAGCCACGCCAGCCAGGGTTATCCTCACAACTTTCAAAACATGTAAACCACACTTTATCTTAAAAACTATACTTGTTTCCTTATTAAACAAAATATAGGCATTGCTCAGATCCCTTTTTCTCTGCTCAGAGAAGGGTTTTGTTTCGGACTGCAGTTTCAGAAACGACGCAGTTTGAACTCACTGCAACAACATGCCTTTTTTTATTGTCATAAAATATATTAACAGAAGATTTATCATATGAACCATTATTATTACTTTTATTTATTGTTACGTTTAACTGTGGTAAGATATGCCTGCCATAAGATTTAGCCTCTTCACCATTTTAAGTGTGTAGTTCAGTGGCATTAAGCGTATCCCCAGTGTAGTAGTGCCACCAGCACCTCCAACCAGCATCATCTCCAGAACTTTGCAAAACTGAAGCTCTGTACCCACGAGACACTGCTTGTCATTTCTCCCTTTTCCCATAGCCCCTGGCAACCACCATTCTACTCCTGTCTCTGTGATCTTAACTACTCTGGGCACCTTATGCAAATGGAATCATACTATATTTTCCAAAGTGACTGGCTGATTTCACTTTGTACAATGTTTTCAAGGTCCACTCATATTATAGCATGTGTCAGGATTTCCTTCCTTTTTAAGTCTGAATAATATTCCATTGTGTGTATATACCACGTTTTGTTTATCCATTCATCCATCCATACTCACTTGGGTTGCTTCTACCTTGTCACTATTGTAAATAATTCTGCCATAATTCTAAGTATATGAATACCTTTTTGAGAACCTGTTTTTAATTTTGGGCGGTCGTTTTAACCATTTTTAAGAACACTACTTAGTGGCACTGAGTACATTCATGATGTTGTGCAACCATTGCCACCATCCTGCTCCACAACTTTTCATCTTCCTCCTGACATTTTAATGAACACCAATTCTAAGTCAGGCGGGTGCTTCTGGAGATTAACAATGGACAAGATAAAATTCCCCGCATACTAAAAATGCTTGCAGAACAAATAACTCCTTTCAAAGCCTCCAGCACCAGCCACTCTTGGTTCACCTGCTGGTGGAATAGCTTCGGGCTCAGTACCCTCCCATCTGCCCTTATTCCCTCCACTCCCTCTTCCTTATAGCACACATTCAAAAAATGCAAACCTGATTTTATCACTCCATCACTTAGAGCCCATTCCCATTGCTCTTAGGAAGAGTCCAAATACTTTAACATGCAAGCAGAGCCCAGCCTGATCTGGCTTCTGCTGGCTTTTCCAACTTCAAGTGGGATACTTTTCTCCTTTCTTGTAATCCAGGTGCTTTGGTTATTTCATGTGCCATTCCGTCTGGCTGAGCTATCTCCTCCTGCTTTCCCCTCCTTTCATGCTTCTTGCCAGGTAAACTTATTTTTAGTTTTCAGCTTAAATGCCTCTTCCTACCACTTCCGCTTCTCCTTCGTACACATCGGTTTGGTCTCCCCTTACCTTGTTCATAATACAAGGTGTGGAGGAGCCATGAGTAAGCAGGTGTGTGCAGAGCTAGGCATGGAAAGGGCGGTGGAATAGGGAGGTGGCAGCAGCTGTGTTAAGAACACCTGAGAAAGTAGACAAGTGAAGGACATGGGTTTTGGGAAGAGATGCAAAGTGGTCAGAATTATGACTTAGTTGCTCTCATTAGGAAAGTGATTTTAGGTAAGTCACTCAGTTTCTCCAAACCTTACTTTTGTTTGTCTTCAATGGGTTAATAGACACATCATAGTTTTAACATGAGGCTTAAACAAGGTAATGGTGTAAAGTGGATGCAGAGTGTTAGGACGAGTTGGGCGTGTTCTCAGGTCTTTTTGGTAGCCTAGTCTGGGGATCAGGGTCTGGCTTGAGGCTGGCTCTGTGGATTTGGGGGGTCTTAACATACAGGTAATACTTAAAACCAAAAGACAGTTTGAGATTGTCAAGGTGTGGAGAGATGTGTGAGAGAGGTCCGAGGCTGGGCCACGGGACGTCAGCATTCACCAAGTGGGCCCCCAGCCCCACATGGTGTGCGGCAGGCACCCAGTACATTCTACATGTGGACATATGGGTAAAATAACCAGACTTCTGATGGAATCTTGGTCTTCTTTATTTCCCCAAATTCTGGCCTTTGGGGGAAAAGAAAAAAACATTTCCCAGTAGCCCAGCCCAGAGTTGAGTCCTAGTATTGAGTCCAGAGAGCAACTGAAAAAGAATTGCTTGTGTTGAAAGCCCTTTCCAGCATCCAATATGCCTCACTGCTGCTCTCGTTCCTTTCTCCCAGCACTGTCTCTCGGAGTGAGTATTCTTAGGCAAAGGATCAGGGGAGGAGGAAGCAAAGTGGAACAACCGTTGTCCTCATCCAACCATCTCCTCCACCATATATTTAAAATCGAAACACCCAATGCAGACCAAAGTACTACATTTCTAAGCCACTTTTCTTTAACAGAGGTCTGATTAGATGGGAAGATGCAAGCCCCAAGGATTTATTTAAGGTGATTGGTCATTAAAAGGGGCTTCCTCTTGAGGCCCCAGGATGGCTTTCTACCTGGAACAATGGCCACGGTGCACTTTGGACGGGTGAGAGTGGCTCCTTCCTTTTGTCAAGCTGTTGCAAAGCTGCATAACAATAGAAGTAAAGGATCCAGAAAATAATTCCTTTAGGACCACCCAAGGTCATATAATCCCTAGAAAGTCTGTGTACCCAGGGTTACCTGCAGTTCAGTGTGAAGACTTGACCTTGGGAGGGGTCTGTGGGAGGCAGAATTTTCAACCCTCCTGGGAATCTCCATGTCCACTTTCTAGTCACAAAGAAAGAGGCTGACTCTATTTTTTTTTTAATTTATTCTTATTTTATTTATTTATTTGAGAGAGAGAGAGAGAGAGAGAGAGAGAGAGAGAGAGAGAGAGATCAATTTGTTATCCCATTTATCTATACATTTATTGGTTGATTCTTGTATGTGCCCTGACCAGGTATCAAACCCAAAACCTTGGTGTATAGAGACAACACTCTAATCAACTGAGCTACTTGGCCAGGGCTGAGGCTGACTCTCATTTTAAAGATGCAACAACCAAGATGCTGACAGAAGTTCTGGAACTAGTCTACAGTTACACGGTTGCTTGTGGCAGAGCAAGCATATGGGATTGTCCGTTGAACTCCACAGCACCCCCCCTTTCCCTCACTTCTGGCCTGCTATTATTCTGCCAATACCCTACTGTCCAACAATCCTAAAGTCTCAGCTGTTTCCAGACCTCTTTTGTGACCATTTTTGTAAGGCAACTTTATTTTGCCTTACAAGGTCGTTAGGTATAATCTTCACTTAGTAATTTGCAACAGTGGGATGGTGGTGGAGACTTCTGGGGTGGTCCCCATTAGCTGCTCAGTAATTATTTCATGAAAGAAGGACCAGAGGGAAGAAGGGAGAAGAAAAGTCAAGAAGGGAAAGATGTTTCTCTCTTTTTAAAAATATTTATTTATTTTTTAGAGAGGGGGAAAGGAGGGAGGAAGAGAGGGAGAGAAACATCAATGTGTGGTTGCCTCTTGTGCGCCTCCCACTGGGGACCTGGCCCACAACCCAGGCACGTTCCCTGATTGGGAATCACACTGGCGACCCTTTGGTTCACAGGCTGACCGCTCAATCCACTGAACCACACCAGCCAGGGCTCTTGTATTCTTTTTTTTTTTTTTTTTTGAAAAAAACTAATGCTCTATTATTCTTAATATCATATTTTATTTTCATTGTTATATACCTTCTTAATGCTCAATGACAATTTTTTATTGGGCTTTAGAGAGGAGTTTAATTAGAAAAAAAGTATTGTGGAATGGAAATGTTAATCCTCGTGTGACCTTGGTCTGTCTTCACGTTACCTTGCCTGAATCTCAGGGTTATTACTTGGGTTGAAGTTTATCTTTTCCTGTCTCCCACATTTCACATTATAAGGTCGGTGTGTTGTATTTAATTTTGTGGGTACTTGAATCGTGTTTAAGATACGACTCATTTCACGTCTTAGAGGTGAAGTAGGGCTAAATTTGCAGAGTAATGGGCCTGATTTTGTCTTTCAGTTTAAAACAATACAAATGCACATATATAGGTGTATTGAAGCATATAGACAATTACTGCTACATTATCTCTGAAAGACACAAAACTTTCGTGACATGGGTGAAGTTCCTGGGGGACAACTGCTTGGGAAAAACAAGGAGGGGTGTGGGAAGGAGGCGTTACTTTTTCACTGTCCACTCTTGTGATGTCTGAGCTTTTGCCTGTGTGTCTGCAAATCTACTGACCTTGTTTAACAGAGAAAAGAACTGGAGACAAAAAGGAGACAGAATATTTCATTTATGGTAATTTTCTTAAGTTGGCAGTAAAGGGAAGGCCACCTGAGATGACAGAGAAGCCATGGGGTGGGGCGTGAGGCCAGATGCAGAGGTGCCAGCTCTGTCCCTGCCCAGCAGACCTGGGGCAGGCAAGGCCTTTCTCGGAGGCTTTCACTTTGCAAGGTGGGAACAACTCTGGAGAGAAAGAGAGACTGTAAACACACACAGTGTATTGTAGTTCAACCTATCGGCACATGCAAGATGAGAATAATTTAAAGTTGAAGGCAAAACGTGGTCTATTCCCTGAACTTGAGAATTTCATGTGATTTGGGGGGAAATTGGAGGGTTGAAACTATACCAGGCTCTGGAAGTGATGGAAGGAAATAAAACTGATGCCAAGTCATGAACCCATCTTGTTGGAAAGGGATGTTGTTTTCGCCTAAATCTCTATAACCTGAAAAATGGGTTAACATCAGTCCTATTTCTGGACCAGCAGCATCAGCATCACCTGGGAATTTATGAGAAATGCAAATTCTCTGGCCCCACTCCAGCCTCCTAACAGGAAGACTCTGAGTGCGGGGCCAGTTGTGCGTGTTTTAATAAGCCCTCCTGGTGGTTTGGGGGCATGTTCAACTTTGAGATTCCTTGATCTAGAATACTATCTAGTAGGGGAGCATTAGCTGCCTGTGGCTATTGAGTACTTGAAATGTGGCTAGTCTGCAAATAGATGTGCCACAAGTATGAAATACCAAATTCCAAAGGTTTGGTGTGGAAAAAGAAAGCAGCAAACTACCTTGTCCATGGATGGATGAATGGATAAAAAAAATGTGTGTGTAGGTGTGTTTGAAAGAAGGAAGTGACCGCATGGATGGACCTTGAGGGCAGCATGCTAAGTGAAGTAAGTCAGACAGAGAAAGTCAAGCACTGTATGATATATTAAGTCATAAAAATATACCATCAAAATGAATTTCACCTGTGAATTTTTAAGTTTTTGAATGTGGCTGCTCGAAAACGTAAACTATTTGTATTGAATAGTGCTGGTCTACAATATTGGAATATTCCCTCAGTGTGAGAGAACTCCATTCTCAGTTTGGATCTGAAGTTTCTTGTTACAAATTTGGTCAGTTTCCTGCAGAGAAGGCAAAATGGTATTATCATTATCATTAGCATCATATTCTTTCTCTGGCCACAAGTGACACCTGATACCATGGGCTATAGAGGCATTAAAAATTCAAGGTCCCCAGATTGTAGTGTTGCACCAGGTAAAGTGGCTATGACTGGAGAGTGTATATGGTCTTCATAGGTTTGTTACTATATTGCTGTATTCTGACCCGGCTGCATTAAAAAATAAGATGAGGGGAAAAAAAAAAAGATGGTTAAAAAAACAGTAGACACTCTGTCTTGAAATAAAATAGCCTCCTTAGTTTGCCCTTGCCCAGTTTAGCGTCAGTGCCTTATTGATCAGAATGAGGAAGTTAATAAGTTTTGGGCTAATTAATCAGATGGGTAGGGACTGGAACTGCACTGCATGCCTTAATCAAGTCATCAAAGCTCGAAAGCCATGAAGAAGGTAATTAAAGGGAAAGGATGCCTGTTATATAGTAACGGGAAACCAGGAGAGGACAAGAGGGAGATAGAGAACCTCCATCTTCCTTTGTACGCTTTTCTGATGTAAATCAGACCCAATGACCAGAGCACATTGCTCAGCTTCCTATCAGAGAATTGATCGAATGCATTTATAAATCATCTCATTGGGTAATTTACTCGCCCTAGACCAAATGTCAATGAAACTATACTCATTTATAACAAAGTTTGTCTTTGCCAGATTCCGCAGCAATGAGTTCTTTTAGGATAACCTGCAGTTGTCATTAATGACTGCAACAGTTCTGATTTGTAAGCAACAGATAATTCAGTAGCTGGTTATTCAACAGATATTGAGAACCTGTGCTTCCAAACATAGTGCCAGACACTGTTCCATGGGCCTTATAAACTGTAGAGAGCCATTTATCAGGTAAATTATACCGTATGGCAGATGTTGGAGAGTCTTGGGAAATATGTCCTAATCCCTGGGCCTCCCTCAGTCTGTCCCCACCCCACCCCGACCCCTCAAGATAATTCATCGTGAATAAGGACTGTGTTCGGAGGAGGCTGAGAGGGGGCAGGAGATGTGAAAGTGAAGGCGGAGATTACTGTGTGTGATCAAGACATCACTGGCCATGGACAGGATTCTCTTGGCCTGGGGAGACTGACTGAACTCCAAAGAAGCTGACATTTGCAGCCCTTCACTCTGGGTCTGATCTTACAGTCTAATGAGGGTATCAGCAAAGCACCACTGTACTTTGGGGGCTAAGCACAGGACCCTAAGAGAAGAGTTCATTGCACTTAGGAACCAGAAAACGTAGTGTCCTTGTCAAGAGCATTACAGTGGAATGGGGACCACGGAAGCCAGCTCACAGGGGTACAGTGCAAGCCTCATCTTTCAGGTCTTCCCCTACCTCTCTCAAAATTCCTCTCCGTCCTCCTTCAGGACCTCTGAGGTCTGTGTGGGCCTGTTAAGCTAATTAACATCTGAATGTTCCCTGTTTTTTTCTGCTCCAGTCAAGTCTCTGATTCTTTGAGTTCTTCTAGTATTTAGTAACTCTTATTAGCATGTGAATGAGGAGTATCTCTAAATTAATTCATCTATTCAATGCAACATAATCTCCCCAGATTAGCTGGGAAAATCCTGAAAATAAGTAAAAGGAATAAGGGAGTCCTATCCTTAACAGATATTAAAATGTTTCATAAAATTACAATAACTGAAGCAGTGTGGTATTGATGCCCGAATGTATGAATCGAGAATATGCAGATTTTGCTCTGGTCAGGTGGCTCAGTTAGAGTTTTGTCCCCATATGCCAAGGTTGTGGGTTCAATCCCAGTCATGTACATACAAGAAGCAACCAGTGGATGCATAAATTAGAGGAACAACAAATTTATGTTTCTAAAATCAATAAAATATATATACAGACTTTTATTATATTAAATTTTATAAAACATCACTGTTCAATGCAAAAACAATAAAAATTTGTTGTGATTTATATTGTGTATTAAAGCAAAATATATGACACAAATATAGACTAGTGGTATTTAGAGACCAGAGGAATTACAGAAATGTAGCAGAATTTACTTGAAAATTTAGTATGGTAAAAGATAAATGTGATTTATTAAATTACCAAGGTAGAATACAATTTAGTCAAAAAATGATGTTGGGATAAATATCTAGCATTCTCACCTGAAAATTAAATTCCAGAAGGAGATAGGCATATATACAGGGGTGATCATTGCTATGTTACTTATAATAGAAAAAGATGCGAAACAACCTAAAATCTATACAACAGATTTAAATAATTTACAGAGTTAAATGACTTACAGTATCAGCCCTGGCTGGTGTGGCTCAGTGGATTGAGCGCCAGCTTGTGAACCAAAGGGTCGCCGGTTTGATTCCCAGCCAGGGCACATGCCTGGGTTGTGGGCCAGGTCCCCAGTTGGGGGCATGCAAGAGGCAACTGATCAATGTTTCTCTCCCTCTCTTTCTCCCCTCTTCCCCTCTCTCTAAAGAGAAATAAAATCTTAAATCCTTGATAAACTGTGTGACTTACGGGCAAATATCCTTCTTGAGTACACATTTTCTTTAATAGGAATAATTATCCCTGACTTTAGGTTTATTTTGAAAGTCAAATAAATTAATATTTGTGTACAATTGATAGCATAATGCGTGACAATATGAGCTGATTAAGTGCAGGCTGGCCTCCATTTCAAATAACCCTTTTGTGGTCCTCTTTTTCTTGGGACTTACTGTCCTCTCTACCCCATTTTAGAGATTTCTTCCTGACGTGGCTGCGAACTTCACCTTCTGAAATCAGATAAGATGGGAATGTCCAAACCGTTGCCCAGTTATTTTTTCCTCAGTCTTTCATGTCTCTCTCTTGTCTTTACCTTTTTCCTGGTCTGGCTCAGGTTTCACAGGGATTCTGTGAGCACTCTCCTGCCAAATCTTTTTACCGTTTGTCCTTTTGTCACATTCACCAGGCAAGCCCGAACACCGGTCGCCCCAGTTCTGCCTTCTGCAGCCTCTCCCCGGGCTGCTGGAGACTGCCTACCTGAGCACCAGTCAGAGCCTAGGTGTCCAGCCAACAGTGCACCCTCAGCACAGCCTGGAGGGGCTTGCTTTGCCCTGGGGAGCTCGTTTCGCTGTTCATGACCGTGGTTACTTCAAACTCCCACTCTCTGAAAACTTTTCTGATCCTTCTAATTTGCTGTCAGCAAATTTACCTGACTCCAGCTTCACAGAGAAAATAGAAGCTATTGGAAGAGAATGCTGTCAAATTCTGTCCTGTTCCAGGCTTAAACTACAAAACAAGGGAAAATATGCCCTTTATTCTATCAAAAACCCATGCGTGCTCTGGATTAGCTTTCTCCACAGCTTCCTCCTCCCTCAGAATCAATCAAGACTTCACCCTCCTTGCCATCAGGCATTCTCTAATCTCCCTATCTCAAACCACAGGGATAGTAACGTTATCACCATCACTAGCAATAACCTCTTCCCCTTCGAGGGCCCTAAATTCTCCCTCCAAACCATAAAACAACACGCTTCAGACTCTCCCTAGGCTATCTCCCTTCTCCAGCTATCACCACATGCTCTCCCCTCCCTCTCAGGGCCAAATGTTCAGAATTTGCACATTCACTGCTTCTACCTCCCCACCTCCCACCCCTCCCCCTGCAATCTGGCTTCTGCTTCCTCCACTCCACACAGAGGTTCTTCTTCCTTTGACGAGAGAAACCATCTTCTACTCCCCCCCCGCGCCCCCCCTCTTGGCATCTGCCGAACACTGTCCTACCCAGACCTCGGTTCCCACTGTGCACACTTCCCAGGGACACGCTCATCCAGATCTAGGGTTTTCCCCACTGTTTGCTAATGAGTCTCTCATCTATACCTTCAGCCCAAACCTCTCTCCTGAACTTCAGTACAACTGGCCACTCATTCATTAAACAGTTATTTATCAGGCAGTTACTATGGGCCTGGGAGCATAGAAAGCAAACAACATTTGACTCTACTGTTTCCTCCTTAAAGAAAATATTCAAAAGTTTAATCATATTTCCCTTTAAATCTCATCTCTTATAGGATCTCTGCATACCACCATTGGGTACAACTAACTACCCAAATATATCCAGACTGAAGTCTGTGTGTGACCTTCTTTATAAGCTAATTAATCACCAAGATCTATTTTACCTCTCAAGTCTCTCTCTGAGTTTTTTTAAATCCTCACCCTGGGATGTGTTTATTGATCTCAAGAGAGAGAGGAGCATCTATGTAAGAGAGAAACATCGATCATTTGCCTCCTGCACCCACCCTGACCAGGGATCAAATCTGCGACCTACGTGTGTGCCCTGACCGGGGATGGGACCTGCACCTTTCGGTGTAGGGAACGATGCTCCACCGACGGAACCACCAGGCCAGGGCTCACGCCCTCTTAAATCCCGGTAGCTCTTGAATTGTGAAACCTTCCACTTCTTTTTATTTCATTGTCACTTCCATAACAGGGCCATATTACCTCTAGCTGTTCACCCTCCTCCCCATTCTCCCCTCTGAAGGCTCAATGATCTTTCTAAAATGCAAATCTGATCACGCCCTCTTTCATGCCTTAACCGTCAGTGGCTTCCAGTTGCTCTCAGCATAAAATCTAATTCTTGATCCTAACGTGATTTAGAAGCTTCCCCTAAATCGGGGCTGCTTATCTCTCCAGTCTCACGTTTCACCACCCCTGCAGATAGATCCTGGATAGATGTAGCATGCTCTCTCTCATCTGTACTTTACACATGTGTTTCTTCTGCCTATAACACTTCCCTGGTCCGCTCTTTGCTCCATTCCTACTCAGTCTGGTAACTCCTACTCAGCCTTCGTGTCTTAGCGTAGATGCTGTTTCCTCTGGGAAATCTTCCCTAATTCTCCACGTCTGAATTTTGGTACTTAAAGGAGGCAGAATGGCTTCTTTTTTTAGGAACATAGAATCTCATGATTGCCTGGGTTCAAGTCCTGGCTTTGGTGCCTCATGTGTGATCTTGATCAAGTGACTTAACCTCTTTGCACCTAAGTTCCTCACTGGCAAACTGAGGCTGATAATACTACTTTCATCTTGGGGCTGTTGTGAGGATTAAGTGAGCACATTTTAATGTTCCCATCACAGAATAAATGCTGTGTGGATAGAATTGCTGCTTTGCCAGCCGGCGTTCCGCCCTGCGAGGAGGGTGCAGGCTGGTTCAGGGCTGGGGCCAGGTCTATCTGGCCCACCATCACTACCCTCAGGACTCCGCTCATCGCCTAATAGCAACACTCACAAGCCAGCGAGGCTCTAAGCACTGAGCGCACATTAATGTACATAATACACCTAGAATCGTAAGGTAGTCACTATTGCCCCATTTTACAGCTGAGAAAATTATGACATACTAAATGAAGCGATTTGCTCATGATGGCCAAGAGTTAATAAGGCAGAGCCAGGATTTTACCCCATTTTCTCTGCTTCCCAAGCCCATGTTCTTAACCACCACACTCTATTATGGAGGGTACCGCAAATCAATATTATCCACTAACTGGCCGGGTGAATTTCTGCGGGAGTGTTATTCGCAAGCTTCTTGTATCGCACTAGCCCCAAGTTGGGCTAGTTTTCTAGGATACGAATAAGAACTAATCAGCAGCGTAGCCTTCGTTCCATGGTTCCTGTTTCTCCTTGAATGATTATCCTATTGAGTTGGGTGGGTTGGTGCAGGCAAGCATTCAAAAGTGAAAGCTGTCGCGTATGCAGAAAATGGTTTAGTTGGAGATTGAGTCATAAATATGAAGAACAAGTCTTCTATATTCTTGTCTCTTGTCTCATGTACAGCACTCTAGGTCTACTTTCTAAGCCTTAATGACATAGGAAAGTTTCCACTTGGAGTCAACCACATTTATTTAAGTCTCTTTTGAATCAATAATCAAAAAATAATGGCCCTGGCTGGTGTGGCTTAGTGAATTGAGTGCTGGCCTGTGAACCAAAGGGTTGCTAGTTCGATTCCCAGTCAGGGCACATTCCTGGGTTGCAGGCCAGGTCCTTGATAGGGGGCACATGAGAGGCAACCACACATTGATGTTTCTCTCCCTCTCTTTTTCCCTCCCTTCCTTTCTCTAAAAATAAATAAGTGAAACCTTTAAAAGTGAAATTTATGCCAATTATTTTAAACTTTTTTCACAAGTTTCAAACTTGAGGAGAAGAAATTGAAGAAAAGTACAAAGAACTCCCATATACCATTAACCAAAAACATTCACCAAATTTTTTTAAAAATTCACTAATTATCTAAAAAAATCTTTCTTCCCTTTTTTATTAGAAATGGTGCTTGTTAGCTAGTACACTACATACAATAATATCTAATTAAGCACCAAGTATATCTTTTATACACTACCTTTTTATGTCAGTTTTTCATGGTTTTTCATAATGAGAACCTCTATTTCTGGGTGTTGTACATAATGAAATATTTTTTAAGTGTCCCCTGTTGGAAATTTCACAAAAACTATTAAAACAAGCAGCATCTTTTCCTGGACCTTCAGTTCAATGGGATCTTCCCCAAAGGGCTGTGTTATTTTAACACTGGACTATCTAAGAAAATGGAAGCATCGATGCAAAGAAGTCCCCTTTTCAGTAGTTAAATTAGCAACTCTCTTTTTCTTGCTCTATTGGTATTATGGAATGTGCATGACTTTTGAAGTCAGATGAAGCTGGAATTGAAATATGACCACCACTAGAAGTTGGACTTGTTCTTCAGGCTTGGAGTTCTTACTTGCCAAGTAGCTGATCACAGGGTTGCTAAAAGGTTTAAAGGGAGTCACCTAAGCAAAGTGCCTGGTACTTCACAGTGCTGTTAAACAACCTATAGATTGTTATGAAATTAAGTAGGCCAGGAAGATCGGAGCGGGCGTGGACCTTACAGGGTTGTCTTTGTTTATCACCCGGGATGTTTTTGAATTCTCGTCCTACCTCGGTTTCTCCCGTCTACTGTGATAATGATGGGATGGTGTGTGGGCTTCTTATCAGCTGCTGGTGCTGAGTTTTTATTAACCCCCTTTTAACTTCTTCACACGTTTTGTCTTCATTTTCTTACAGTTCTGTGTGGTGGATACTTTTATGATCCTCGTTAAAGATGAGGAGATGGAAGCTTTACGGTTTTGTAACTTGCTAGGGATCATTCAACTATCATCCAATCATCGAATTGTACTGATGATACAGCATATTTATGCTGATGGCCCTGAAGAAAAGTTTCAATAGTACTCAGTATAGTTCCTTAGAAAAGCAGGAAAGTGTGTTTTTTGCCTTTCAAAAACAGTTTCACTGGGGTATTTACATGCTATGCAATTTACCTACTGTAAGTGCACAGTTCAGTGATTCCTAGTAAATTTGTATTAGTGCAACCAATTTCACAATCCAGTTTTCAAACATTTCCATCAGCCCCCAGGTTCCTGCCTGCTTATTTTCAATCAGTCCCCAGCCCTTACCCTCAGCCACAGACAACCGACCACCAATCTGCTTTCTTTCTCTATAGATTTACCTTTACTAGAAATGTCACAAAAATAGATAAATGCATGTGTCGTATCTGTATCTGGCTTCTTTTTTTTAGCATAATGTCTTTTGACATTCAAGCATCTTGTTGCAAGTATCAGTAATTTGTTCCTATTTAGCAGGAGGAATATTCTGTTGTAAGGACAGTTAAGTTTTCTATTGTTATGAATACTGACTGCTCTAGAGACATTCGCATACAATCCTGTGTGTGGAGGAGGGGCTTGTGCAACCCCCAAGTTTTAGGGAGTTCAATGATTGCCATGTTTTTGGCCCCAAACTAGTAAGATTTAAGTTGGCTGCTTCTGGGCGCTGAGGGGGCTGGGAGAAAAAGTGTGAAAACCAAGGGGTGAGGAAGTGAGGACCTAGAGGAGAGGGACCTCTAATCCTTGACAGCCTCCCACTTCCCCTCAATAATCCTCCCGGGTCTCTATTATCTCCTGGCTTCACTGTTTTTTGTTTGTTTGTTTGTTTGTTTTTAAGATTCTATTTATTTGTTGACTTTTAGAGAGAGGGACAGCGAGGGAGAGAGGTAGACAAACATCAGTGTGAGAAGCATTGATCTGCTGCCTCTCCCACGCCCCCAACTCGGGACCCGCCCGCAACCCAGGCATTCGCCCTGACTGAGAATTGAACCAGCGACTTTTGGGTTTGCAGGCTGGTGCTCAACCCACTGAATCACACCAGTAAGGGCCTGGCTTCACTCTTCTTTTTTAAATATTTTATTTATTTATTTTTAGAGAGAGGAGAAGAGAGGGAAAGAAACCTCTATATGTGGTTGTCTCTTGCGTGCACCTTCTACTGGGGACCTGGCCTGCAACCCAGGCATGTGTCCTGACTGGGAATCGAACCAGTGACCCCTTGCTTCACAGGCTGGCACTTAATCCACACCAACCAGGGCCCTGGCTTCTGTCTTTAAAAAAAGAATCCAGTATATATCTCTTGCCAGATGTCAGTCAATTTACCCACTGTGTGGCTCCAGACTTGCTGGACACAGCTGGCTGGGGTGCTGTGTGGAAGACCTGGACTGGCTACGTGTTCTAATTCATCCACATTCAGCTTCCCTGACCACCTTCCTTCAGCAGGAGGGTTGGAGACCCTTGGGATCTCTCATGTCTCTACATAGCAGCTGTCTTCAGCTCTCTGTTTATCATCCACACATCTACCATCTATATCCATACCCATGTCCATACTTGCCCCTCAATTTCTTTTGTTGACTTAGCTGACCTCCCCCAGTAGATTTTTTTTGTCTTGATCATCATGTATCCTTAGCATGCAGCACCGTCAATGTTTGTGGAATGAGTAAACAAGCAGCAAGTGAGTAAGTTAATGATGGATGCGTGCTGTGGACCGACGGGAAGGTGGCCTCACTGCAGCCCCATCAGTGATTCCCAAGTGCGAAGTCACAGTCGACCTGCTCATGTGTCATAGTGAGTTGTGAGGTAGTTCCCAAATAGACTTGTTTTTTCAGTAACATATCCAAGTTTGAAATATACCCAAGTTGATTTGCTTAAAAAGAAAAGCAGAGCTGGCCCTGGCCAGGTAGCTCAGTCAGTTAGAGGGCCGTCTCAGTACGCCACAGTAGGGCAAGGCTGTGGTTTGATCCCCAGTCAGAGCACGTGCAAGAATCAACCCATGAACACATAAATATGTGGAACAACAAATTGATGTTTCTCTCTCTGTTCCCCTCTTCCTCTTGCTCTCTAAAATCATTCAATAAAAGAAACTCTTAAAAAAAAAAAAAGAAAAGCAGAGCTGACTTGAGATATTACTGTTACTCACTTACTTTCCAATATGCTTTCTCGAGTGTGGGAAAAAGGGCAAAGCTGTAAGTGACCAACCAAGACTGGTGCCTGGCGCTGCAGATGCTCAGGCAGGTACTATAAAGGTGGACAGCGTTTGTTAGGGGTCACAGGGGAAAAGAGGACAAAACTTCGAGGCTAGACTACCATGATGAAGCAGCCTATGAGCTGTTGATTCCAGAGTCTCCTCCCCTGACTCTGAATGAGACAGAGGCAGTTATTTCAAGGAAGTGTGGACAGGATGGTGATTTTACAAGATTCGCATCCTTGCATGCACATAAGGCTTGTGTGCCTTCTTTTCTCTGAAAGAGTGAAGCCCTGGGTTGACTAGCAGCCATATTTTTTTTTCTCAATGTGAAATCATATTTCCCTAAAAGAAGGACCTGGACTCTCTTGGAAAATGAAAAAGTTTAGGAAGATTTCTATTTAAATTGATTAAAAATGATGATGAAATCTTCTGTGACCTGGAAAATTAATTTGTATTTTACTTCCTTATACCTCGAGTACAAACACCCATTGTTATACCCATTCCTCTTAAAGTTCAATTATCAGAAAATTGATCACATGCCAAAATGTGACAGATTAACTGCTCCATAAATCCAAATGTGTGAGGGCCTGGCCTCTGCAGCCCCAACTGGGGCTTGCACACCTGGCCCAAGTAGAAGTGACCAGGCTCACAGACACGTGTTCTTTTGGCCATTTAATAGATACTGTGGCTCATCTGGATTTGGTGGGGGGTACAGTGTGATTCAATAGTGAGAGCCGAAGAAGGCAATGTTTATTTTATTTATTAGTACTTTAATTATAATGGAAAATGTTGAAGACTCTATATGTGATTTCTTTCCAAGATTTATTTGTAAATTAACATTGTTAAGAATAGCCATTTTTCTATAGTATCATTTCAATTATGCAAAAATAGATACTATATAATAATAATAATAACAGCTCTCTAAAGAAAGTGTCCCAGTTTCTATCATATGATCACACTGCTCACTGGGCGCTTATTTTGTGCTGTGTGCTCTTCTTCGTGCTTTATGTGGACTCATTTTTATGTAGCCAGGGTCTCATGTATTATAAGGCCGTGCCTTCAATTAACCATTCAGCATGAGCTAGACTGATATTGTGCAAGCTCTTAATAGACTCTTCTTAGCATTTTCATTAGTCAGGAGTGTAATGGTGCTGGGAAAATCTAATAATAAAGGTAAGCAATGGTAATTGGTTGTTATGGATTAATCAAAGAGTATATAAAGCAGAGCATATAAATTTTGTATTTAATCATCACTGTTTGGAAGTATTCCATGTACTTTCAGGGAAGATGAATGAGCATTGAGAGAAAACTGACTTTTTTTCTCATTAATGACACTTCTTTTCATTAAAGATGAGTTTATCACTGGTAATTATCTTCTTTCTTTTTAGCAGGCTTGTATAGAACACCATAGCCATCATCAAACGCAAACTATTGGTTCTCACATTTGCTCTCCTGTATAACGAAGGTTACATGTTAGAACCCTGACAATTCTGTGAATATACTCAAAACCATTAAATTGTCTACTCTAAATGGGTGAATTGCTTGGTATGTGAATTATATCATAATAAAGTTGTTAAAAATCACTTTAGGTATTTGTTCCATTTGAAATGTTGCATATATTTTATGAAAAAAAGTATATGTAACTACACCAATTTATGTTTGTTGCAATTTGTACATTAATGTATGTTTTTGTACCATTATTTTACTTGAAAGGGGATTATAGCCCTGGCTGGTGTGGCTCAGTGGATTGAGTGTAGGCCTGCAAACCAAAAAGTCTCAGGTTAGATTCTGGGTCAGGGCCCATGCTTGGGTTATCAGGCCAGGTCTCCAGTTGGGGATGTGCAAGAAGCAACCAGCTGATGTTTCTCTCCCTCTCTTTCTCCCTCCCCCCTCTTTAAAAATAAATAAATAAATAAATAAATAAATAATTAGAAGCGATTATACAATTGGGCATTGGGTGCTCGTACAAGAATGAATTATGCTTCATTAAGACAGACTATAATGTCAGTTGAGCAATGGTTTTGATAAAAATTGTAAATTCACCAAATATAAAAAGTGAAATCTCACCTAGTCACACCTAGATCTAGTAAATCAGAGTATCTGCTAGTGGGATTGAAGTATCAGGGTTTTAAGAGCTTCCCAGGTGATTTCAGTGTGCCGCCAAGGTTGGAGGATACAAGTTTAGCTGAAAGTGGCTGGGACAAGAGCGCTAGGTAACAAGAACCTTCTTTCAATAGAATGTACTAGCAACGAGCTTTTTCCTATCCTCCTTATGTAAATGTACTTGTGGATACTTGTAACTTAGCATGAGCTCTGAAGGTACTGAGTGGACAAAAAGTAAGGAAAACGGTGGGGAGTAGGGGGTGGGGGTGGGTAGAGAGTGGGTGGAAAGCATGAATTAAAGAAAAAAATCAAAATAAGAAAGAGTTAAGGAAGTAAATAAGAACCTACAGGCCCTCCAATTGTTCTCACATCTTAACACTAGAAAGGACGTTAAGAATCTAATCCAGTATCTACATTTTTAAGGTAAGGGATCAGAAGTTAAGCACTGAGTTGAAGGACACACAGCTAGTTTGTAGAGGCCAGGACTTGTCAGTGCCTGTCTATTCCAATTCTAATACTGGGTGTGAGGTGCTCCCTCCCTTCCAAACCATCTGCTGCTGAAATAATTGTATATGTCCAGAAAAGCCACAGAAATAGTATAGGTGGTGCTTATCAAGCGTTCACCCAGCTTTCCCTACTGCTACGCTCTTAAATGGCCAAGGTACTGACTTACAGAGCCTGGAAATTTACATCGGTGCAATGCTATTATTTTGCAAATGAAGACACTGAAGCCTAGAGAGGTCAAATGGCTTGCCCAAGGGCACTCGGAAATCAGTTGCAGAGTCCCATCACCTGTAGGGGCACAAGCACCCAGTTATCTTTGTTTCATCTGAAATGTGCCTGATATAAGAACGTATTTCTAGACCGAAGGCTGGGTGGAATCAACACACTGTCCAGCTGACACCACGGATGCAAGGTCCCTCGCATTTGATTTAATGCTCTGCTGCTGCTGCTGTCTTGAAATTCCTAATAATTTTACCTGGGAACTTGTGTTTTGTAAGTAAAGGCCGATGAAGTGATAAACCTGTCGGAAGGCTGGGGACCCACCAGGACTGGCCTGGTGCTATGTGCACAAGCCTCAGGCCAGGCCTGGATGCAGGGATGCAGGGCCAGGATTCAGACCAGATTAGAGGCGGCCACAGTGACTGCAGCAGCTGAAGCAGGAGAGAGGAGGGGGTGCACACATCTGTACCTGGAGCCAGTCCCTACAGCACCTCTGGGGCCTGCACACTTTGCCAGTAAATAATTATAGGACAAAAGCGTGGACATCAGAATAAAGCATGTCAGGGGTTACTAGAATTCTTCAATGAATTTAGGAGCTCTGGTTTTGAAAACTGCTGTCACATTGCAAAGCCAACATCCATAGCCTTAGAAATAGAAATTAAATTTAAAAATGGTCACAATTGATGGAAAAGAACATTATTTTCTTTTTTAAAATTTTTATTTATTGATTTTAGAGAGAGAGAGAGAGGAAGTGAGGGGGGAGTGGGGGAGGGAGAGAGAAATATGCATTTGTTGTTCCACTATTTACATTCGCTGGTTGATTCTTGCATGGGCCCTGACTGACCCATACAAGGATCAGCCTATGGGTTGGTGCAGTCAACCTCCAGTCATACATCAGGGGGACACTAACCAACGGAGCTACCTGGTCAGGGCAAGAACACTGTTTTCATGTGATGTTTCAGAGGAACCAGTTCTTCTTCTTCTTTTTTTTTTTAAATAAATTACTCGATTGTTGTTCAGTTACAGTTTCTGCATTTTCTCCCCACCCCAGCCAGACCCACCTTCCTCCCTTGCTTCCACCCTCCCTCTTGTTTTGTCCATGTGTCCTTTATAGTAGTTTCTGAAAAACCTCCTCACTGTCCGCTCCCCCCTCCCCTCCCCTCTGGCTACTGTTAGACTGTTCTTAATTTCATTGTCTCTGGTTATATTTTGTCTGCTTTTTTCTTTTGTTGATTATGTTCCAGTTAAAGGTGAGATCATATGGTATTTGTCCCTCACCACCTGGCTTATTTCACTTAGTTAGCATAATGTTCTCCAGTTCCATCCATGCTGTTGTGAAGGGTAGGAGCTCCTTCTTTCTCCCTGCTGCATACAATTCCTTGTGTAAATATACTACAGTTTCTTGATCCACTCATTTGCCGATGGGCACATAGGTTGCTTCCAGCTTGGCTATTGTAAATTGTGCTGCTATGAACATTGGGGTGCATAGCTTCTTTTGGACTGGTGTTTCAGAGTTCTTAGGGTATAATCCCAGCAGCGGAATTGCTGGGACAAAAGGCAGTTCCATTTTTAGTTTTCTGAGGAAATTCCATACTGTTTTCCTCAGTGACTGCACCAGTCTGCATTCCTACCAACAGTGCACTAGGGTTCCTTTTTCTCCACATCCTCTCCAACACTTGTTTGTTGATTTGTTTATTGACCCGTGTGACGGGGTATCTCATTGTGGTTTTAACTTGCATCTTTCTGATGGTCAGTGATGCTGAGCATCTTTTCATATGTCTCTGGGCCCTCTGTATGTCCTTTTTGGAGAAGTATCTGTTCAAGTCTTTTGCCCATTTTTTTAATTTTTTTTTTTTTTTTGTCTTCCTGGAGCAGAGTCGTATGAGTCCTTCATATATTTTGGAGATCATTGTCCGAGGTATCATTGGCAAATATGTTTTCCCGTATAGTTGGTTCTCTTTTCATTTTAATACTGTTTTCTTTATCCATGCAGAAACTTTTTAATTTGATGAGGTCCCATTTGTTTATTCTTTCCTTATGTCCCTTGCTTTATGGGACATATCTGTGAAGATGTTGCTGCATGGAATATCTGAGATATTCCTGCCAATGTTTTCCTCTAGGACTTGTATGGTGTCATGGCTTATATTTAAGTCTGTCACCCACCTTGAATTTATTTTTGTGTATGGTGTAAGTTGGTGCTCAAGTTTTATTTTTTTGCATGTAGCTGTCTAGATCTATCAACACCATTTGTTGAAGGGTCATTTAGTGTTCCCTATAAATTCCTGAAATTTTTTTCTATATCTGTGAAATATGTCATTGGTACTGTAATAGGGATTGCATTGAATCTGTAAATTGCTTTGGGTAGTATGGACATTTTGATGATGATAATTCTTCCAATCCGTGAGCATGGTACATGCTTCCATTTGTTTGTGTCTTCCTTGATTTCTTTCTTCAGTGTTGTGTAGTTTTCTGAGTACAGGTCTTTTACCTCCTTGGTTAGGTTTATTCCTAGGTACTTTATTTTTCTTGTTGCTATATAAAATAAGATTGTTTCCCCTGATTTCTGTTTCTGATGTTTCATTGTTGGTGTACAAAAGTGCCTTTGATTTCTGAGTATTGACTTTGTATCTGGATGTTTTGCCAAATTCATTTATTAGGTTGGGTAGTTTTTTGGTGGAGTGTATAGGATTTTCTATCTGCCAACAATGAGAGTTTTACTTCTTCCTTTCCAATTTGGATGCCTTTTATTTCTTTTCCTTGACTGATTGCTGTGGTTAGGACTTCCAGTACTATGTTGAATAGGAGTGGTGAAAGCAAAGCATCCTTGTCTTGTTCTTGATCTTAGTGGGAAAGCTCTAAGTTTTTGTCCATTGAGTATGATGTTGGCCATAGGTCTCTCATATATGGCCTTTATTATGTTGAGGAATGCTTCCTCTATTCCCACTTTACTGAGTGTTTTTATCATAAATGGGTGCTGTACCTTATCAAATGCTTTTTCTACATCTATTGATATGATCATGTGATTATTATCTTTCGTTGTATTTATGTGGTGTATTATGTTTATTGATTTGCAAATACTGTATCATCCTTTCATCCCTGGGATGAATCCCACTTGATCATGGTGTATGATCTTTTAACATATTACTGGATGTGGTTTGCCAATATTTTGTTGAGGATTTTAGCATCTATGTTCATCAGCGATATTGGCCTGAAGTTTTCTTTCTTTGTTATATCTTTATCTAGTTTTGGGATTAGAATGATGCTGGCTTCATAAAAAGAATTTGGGAGTCTTCCATCTTCTTGAATTTTTTGGAATAATCTGTGGAGGATAGGCATTAGCTCTCCCTTAAATGCTTTGTAAAATTCTCCTGTGAAACCATCTGGTCCAGGGCTTTTGTGTGTCGGAAGCTTTTTGATTACTGCTTCAATTTCATCAGCTGTTATTGGTCTGTTCAGGCTTTCTGCTTCTTCTTCATTGAGTTTTGGAAGATTATATTTTTCTAGAAATTTGTCCATTTCATCTAGGTTTTCAAATTTCTTGGCATATAATTCATACAATCCTTTTGTAGTAATTTCTTACATTCCTTTGTATTTTTGTACAATCCTTCATATTTCTGTGGTATCAGTTGTAATTTCTCCTCTTTCATTTCTGATTGTGTTTATTTGGGTCCTGATGCGGACCCTGGCTGGCAGGTTCTGTGTGTTGTGGCTGTGATAAACAAATTCACATGGACTGCAGAAGTCCTGTGGAGGAAAGGGATGGCATGGTCACTCTTTGAGTGAGAGAGAGGGCCGCGACCTGTGCCTGGACAAGCTTTTATTGCTTTTCTGGGTACGTTACATCTAGGATGGTCCTCATTTACTATGCACAGGTTCACTTTAGGTGGTTACCTTTTACAGAAAATGAAGGAGAAGATGTTTCTAATTACATCACAGGAGAAGGATATTTGCAAATGCAAAGGGAAAAGTGGTTGAATTAGTTACACTCATCCTTGGAAGGTTTTAGCACAGGTTTTAGGAAGTTACTTTAAAGATATGCAGTAAACATTTGGTGCCTCAATCCAGGGTGAGGGAGTTTTAGCAAAAGCAAGCCTCATAGCAGCCTAGGTACAATGCAGGCCTGATTCCCCATGGGAGAACCTATCCATGGATGTGAGTCCTGTGTGCTGAACCTCACTCCCCACTGGCCTTTCCGAGTGGGGGCTTGGGCTACATTTCCCACTCCACGAGAAACAGTTCCCTATAGGGTCCTCTCTCTTTTTTTCTTGATGAGCCTGCTTAAAGGCTTGTTGATTTTGTTTATCTTTTCAAAGAATCAGCTCCTGAGTTCATTGATCCTTAGAATTGTGCTTTTAATGTCTATGTCATTTAATTCTGCTCTGATCTTGCTTATTTCCTTCTTTCTATTTGCTCTGGGTTGTCTTTGTTGTTGTTCCTTGAGTTCTTGTAGGCGTAGGGTTAAGTTGTTTGTTTGAAATGTTTCTATCTTTTTTAGGTAGGCCTGTATTGCTATGAACTTCCCTCTGAGGACTGCCTTTGCTGTGTCCCATAAGTTTTGGATTGTTGTGAGTTCATTTTCATTTGTTTCCAGAAACTTTTTGATTTCTTCCCTAATCTCATTCTTGACCCGTTCATTGTTTAATAGCATGCTATTCAATCTCCATGAGTTTGAGATCAGTTTCTAGTTTTAGTCCCTTGTGGTTGGAGAAAATGCTTGGTATGATTTTGATTTTCTTGAATTTGTTGAGGCTTGTTTTGTGTCCTATCATGTGGTCTATCTTTGAAAATGTTCCATGTGCATTTGAAAAGAATGTGTATTTTGCTTCTTTGGGATGAAAGGCTCTATATATATCAGTTAAATCCATTTCATCTAGAATATTGTTCAATGCCACAATAACTTTGTTGATATTTTGTTTGGAAGATCTGTCCATTTTTGACAGTGGGATGTTAAAAATCCCCTACTATAGTTGTGTTGTTATCAATATCTTTCTTGAAGTCCTCCAAGATTTTTTTTAATGTATTTAGGTGCTCCTATGTTGGGTGCATATATATTTACAATATTTATGTCTCCTTGGTGGATTCTTCCCTTGAATATTATGAAGTCTATTTTGAAGTCTATTCAAAATAGAAGTCTATTTTGAAGTCTATTTTGTCTGATATGAGTATTGCTAACCTGGCTTTTTTTTTCCCTGTCCATTTGCTTGGAATATTTGTTTCCAGCCCTTCACTTTGAGTCTGTGTAGGTTTTTTGTCCTGAGGTGGGTCTCTTGTAGGCAGGATATGTGTGGGTCATGCTTTCTTATCCATTCAGCTATTCTATGTCTTTTGATTGGGGCATTTAATCCATTTATATTTAAGATTATTATTGATAGGTACTGATTCATTGTCATTTTTTTCATACCTGTGTTAGAGGAACCAATTCTTAATGAAGAAGACAACTTTAAAATTAAAATTTATCTTGCAATTGAAGATACAGTGATAGAATGCATAAACAGACAATTGGAATTATGTACAAATCATGAAGGCACTTTCTGTTTCTTGTAAACTGCAAATTACAGGAAGTGTCAGAGGAAACATTAAAACGCTACTGCTACCCACTGGTGTGGCTCAGTGGGTTGGGTGCGGGCCTGCGAACCAAAGGGTCGCAGGTTTGATTCCCTGGCTGTGGTCCAGGTCAGGTCCCCAGTAGCGGGTGTGAGAGAGGCAAGCACATGTTGAAGTCTCTCTCCCTCTCTTTCTCCCTTCCCCTCTGTCTAAAATAAATAACTAAAATCTTTAGTGCCACTACTACATTTGCATTTAAAAATTAAACTTACACCGACTAATTTGTGTGAAGAAAAATCTAAATCCTTTTTAGAAAAATTATTCCATAAGAACCATCATCTACACATGTACTAGTATTTATTTTTTAAATAATTTACTAGAAGTTCATCCCAGTAAATCATAGTTTGCCAGTCTATAGACTACTCTCAACTCTAACAGTTATATCAGCAGAAAAGTCTTCAAAATTAAAAATTATCAAAAATTATTTGTGATCTTGCATTTGTCAAGAGTGACTTTCAATTATATCAATTGAAAATGAGGTTGCTTCTGCTTCCACATTTAAATATGGAGATTTAAAATCCCTGACAGGTGTGTCTGTTGGCAGAGCCAGGTCTGTACCCATGCCCTCGGTGCAAGGGAGGCTGGGCTGGGCGAGGGAGTATCTAGTGTGTGTATGTTTTTATATATATGTATATGTATATACATAATATCGCTACACATATTTAGATCCTTTAGTAGGAGGTGGCTCAGCCGTATAGTGTCAGGGGTTAGAAAGAAGGCTCAGATACTGGACAGAAGAGAAGAGATTGATGACTCTCCACAGAAAAGGAATCGCCTAACACTGAAGTGGGAAGAGCTGTTGTACAGGACCCACTGAGTGAGACATGCTCTGAGTTGAAAACAAGTGCATTAAATGGGATGACACTATTGACTTAAACCTGAATTTGAATACCTAAAGGTATCACTTGATTAAGCAGCTCTGTAACCTTGGCTACCTAGTAAACACATGGCTATGAGTAAAGGAAAGCTTTATTGAGTAGAGAGACCCCACCAGGAGGTTTAAAGGGTGGAAAGTAGCATGTCCTCCCCTGAATATAGTTTTAGGGTCAGATATAGGGAGTGAAACTGGCCAAATGTTGTCTTTTCAGCACTAGAAACCTGATTATCAGTTAAAAGGCAATTCAGGGCTCAGGAGTGGTGGACACTGAGGTGCACTGGACAGAGATTCAGGAAGGGACAGGGGCCTGCAAAGATACTACAAAAGTTGAGTCAAGGAGAGATTTTACTAAAGACTCTAATCAAATTAACTTTTGGTTATCCCGGCTTGCTCCACTTTAAGGTAACCTACAGGATTTGGCCTTCTAACAAATAATCAGGAAGGAACTAACCAGAAAATCCAAGTAAATGTAAGCAAAGCATTTGCCTTTGTGTCTCTTTCATGCCTCCCATAATGTTAGCTTTTGTTTTTTTGCTGTGATCTGTCATCACTTTAATGAGAAGGTAGGAAATTTAACATCCAAAGGAGTAATATTCAAATTCAGTAGTTGTGGTGGGGTAAATGGTGCACCCCCTAAAGATATGTCCCCATTCTAACTTGTAGAACCCACGAATGTAACCTTATTTGGAAAAAGGCCCTTTGCAGATGTAGTTAAAGATCTCATGATGAGATTATCCTGGTTTATCCCATGGGCCTAAATACAAGGACAAGTGTCTGGTTAGAGACAGGGGAAGACCGTGTGAAGATGAGGCAGAGATTGGAGTGAGGCAGCCACAAGCCAAGGAATGCCCGGAGCCACCAAATGCTAGAAGCAAGGAATGATCCTCTCTTAGAGCCTTTGGAAAGAGTGCAGCCCTGCCGACGCCTTGATTTCTGCCTTCTAACCCCCAGAACTGTGGGAAAATACATTTCTGTTGTTACAGGCCACCCAGTTTGTGGGTCTTGGTTGCAGCAGCCCCGGAAAATTGATGTGTGGTTGCCTCTTGTGCACCCCCAACTGGGGACCCAGCCTACAACCCAGGCATGTGTCCTGACTGGGAATTGACCTGGAAACCCTTTGGTTTGCAGGCTGGTGCTCCGTCTACTGTGCCACACCAGCCAGGGCTCAGATCTGGAAAATCAAATCAGTAGTCTCCCAGAGGGTAGTGAAGCTAAACTTCAGTGTTCATAAACTCTTGTTAAGAAGATTTATTAACCTTGTTACATATGAAAATGACATCTCAATTGCATCTTCCAGGACTGTCCTGTGGCTCCTTGATCTCGCCACCAACATTATCGAATGTCCATAAACACCTCCCCTGCTTTCCATTTTTTTCCAGAACCACTGGCCTGACTAGGGCACACGCAGGTAATGCCCCAGGTGGCTTATTAGTGTTCCAGCACCTGAAAACATAAATCTAATAAAGGATGATTTTCACCCAAATGAACGCCAGGAAGGTAATTATCATGGTGATTTTGGGGTGAAGTCATGCACACGGTTTCCTCAAGGTATCACTTCTCAGTGTTAACGGTGGGCTCCCTGGGCCTCAGACCTCCTTGTTATGAGAGGAAAAGATACTTTCTCCTAAAGCTGTAAGTTATATTTTTTCTTTGTATTCTCCTTTTAAAAAAGATACAGTTTAATACTTAGGTACGCATATTCTGTATTCTTTTTCTAAAAGGAACTTTGAGAGCTGAGCACTTTTACAGCAAAACATTAGTTTTTCTTAATAGGGTCTTGACTGCAGAGAGTGCTCTGCTGTAACCGGGTCGCTGCCCCACGATCAGTGTCCTGACAGCCGGCTCAGGTCTCTCACTGGGCAGCCCTCTCGGATTGCAGCTCACTCTCCTTACACCCCCTTCACCTGGGATGGAAAGGAGACGATTTGGGGGCAGTTCCAAGGAACAGTCTGGTGACCTACTCTGATTGGTTAGTTAAATTAGGGGAGTTTACTCTCAAGTTAGAGGTAGAGTTTTAACTTTAATTTGGATTCCTCTTTGATTTCTCGGAGAAAAGGGAGAGCCATTTGAAATCAAATGCAATTTGCCCTATGAATACTTTTTAGATGAATTTTTGAAGGCCTCTCATTGGATTTTTTCCCCCATTCACTTTGTAAATTCATGTGGGCTATTGAAAAATGCTACATAACCCCACTAATGATGGACTCAGAGCTTAGAGCCTGGAATCGCCTCGTGAAAGTGGTAGTGGATTGTTTTCAGCTAAATGATATTTCATGACAGTTCCAGAAGAAAAAGAACCTTTAATGGAGTTTTTAAAAAATCGTAACTTTCAATTTTGTCAGGAATAATGATCATTCTGAAACAAAACAGCTAGAAGCATGGCTACTAAATTTAAAATACCTTGGGTTTCTATTATAATAATTCTAAAACCTGCATTTCTGTTAAAGAATCCATCTTCTAAGTTATTAACTCATAGGATTTCCTAAATTTATTTTTTGTTAAATATTTATTGTATTCTCTATTTAATGTATTACCTTTCCTATTTAGTTCTTGACAAAGTGACGTGCCTTCACCAGGGTGTGATTTAATGAAGCTCTGCAGACCCAGGCTCTGTAGATAGCTCTCCACGATGCCTTGCCACGTGATTGTGTTAGTGCACGGCTGTTCACATATTTGACTTGAGTATAGTTAAATGTACTTATTGATTAAAAAGTATTTTAGTTTTAAAAGCAAGGGTTGGTAAAGTTATTGCGCTGCTTATCTTCAGGTTCACTGTCTACTACTTTTCCACGCTGCCTGAGCCCTGGGAAGTAGCTATCTGGACTGCGGTAATGGGCTCCCTTCCCTCTGGCTCCTGTTTGAGTCTGGTCAGCTGGGAACTCCAGCAGGAGGGGTGTGAGGCTGGGCCCCTGCCTCGCCCTCTGTGTGGTGCCACCGGTTGTCTGCTTCCCTTGTCTGCCTGCTCATATGGCTCAGCTCTTGATTGTCTCTGTCTGTATTATCTATTGCTGTGGAACAACATCTCCATAAATGTAGTAGCTTAAAACAGTACATATTTACTATCTTACAGTTTCTGTGGCTCAGGAATCCATGGCCAGAGCTTAGCTAAGTCTTCATCAGAGCTGCAGAGTAGCTTTTGCAGTCTTCTGCAAAGCTACAGTCAAGGTGCCTACAGGGCTGCCATGTTCCCTCCAGACTTGATGAGGGCAGGATCCGCTTTCACATTCACACGGCTGTTGGTGGCACCTGGTTCCTTGGAGGCTGAGGGCCTCCGTTTCTTGCTAGCTGTTGGCAGAGACTGCCCTAGCTCCTCGCCATGTGGCTTTCTCCCTAGGGCAGCTCATACCACTACAACTTGCTTCTTCAAGGCCAGCAGGGGAAAAAACTGGGCCTTTGCCTTAAATAATGTAATCACAGAATTGATACCCTCTCTTGTTTGCCATGTTCTGTGGGGTAGAAACAAGGCATAGATCCTGCCGTACTCAAGGGGAGGAATTATACAAGGGCGGGTGGGGCATATTAGAGTCTGTGCACCACACTCTCCACGCAGCTGTGCAGCCCCGGGTTCTGCAATTGGCTCCCTCTCTCTGCCCTTAGTTACCTCCCCCAGGACTCATTACTTACAGCAGGGTTCTCTGCTCTTTAGCTCTTCTCTCTGCTTTGCACATGGTCCCTTTTTAAAATGTTCTATAATCAGTCAGTTGAGTGTGACACCTTCTTTTCTCCACCATTTTCCTTGGTTGGTGTGGAAAGAAGCAGATGGGCATTTTGAAGAAAATATCATAAATAATCTGTCTTATCATTTAACTTATAAAAATTGAAATACATTCTGGCTGGGTAGCTCAGTTGGTTAGAGCATCATCCTGATATGCCAAGGTTGTGGGTTCAATCTCTGGTCAGGGCATATACAAGAATCAATCAATGAATGCATAAATCAGTGGAACAACAAATCGATGTTTTTCTTTCTCTCTCTTTCTCTTTCTCACTCTCAGATCACTAAATTTTAGCCCTGGCAAGTGTGGCTTGGTTGGGCATTGTCATGTAGACTGAAGGGTTGTGGGTTTGATTCCTAGTCAGGGCACATGCCTAGGCTGCAGGTTCAGTCCAGTAGGGGTGCAGAAGAAAAGTAGCCAATTGATTTTTCTCTTTCACATTGATATGTCTGTCCCTTTCTTTCTTCCTCCTTTTTCCTCTCCCTAAAATCAGTAAGCATGTCCTTGGGTGAAAGTTTTTTAAAAATAAATAAATAAAAATTAAAATATATTGTGATAAATTGGAAGTAAAAAGGAAAAAAATTTTTATTTTACATGTCAAGTTGTTTGATACTTCACTTCTGGTAAAACCAGTAAATTAAGAAATATGTATTCTTTAATTTAGTTAAGGGCCAAAACATCTTCACCTTTCCTGTTAGAGTAGAAACTCCTCAGGGAGCAGGGAGGGACCTTGTGTTATCCCGAAGTAGTTCCTGATTTGCTGACATAAACTTTACTTCTCACCTAACTGTTATAACTATAAGAAATTCTGGGTTCTAGCACAAGAATAAAAATTTTCTTACTTGATTTGCAGTGGTGAGCACATAATACAGTGTACAGGTAATGTATTATAGAATGTACACTTGAAACCCATATAATTTTATTAACCAGTGCCACCCCAATAAATTCAATAAAAAAGTTCTAAAAATACTTCTCTTTTGAAAGAAACATAAGACAATTTTCTTCAAATGTTCATGGTTACCTGGGAGAAAATTCTAGTAGGGATTCTAGTAATCTGTGAACATAATCTCTTTACAGAGGCCCTTAAATATTGTGTGTTGTGTGATGACACCCCCTGCTCAAAATGTTTTTAAATGCCTACGTATAATGAGATACCACCACACACCCACCACAATGGCTAACAGTAAAATGATTAACAGTATCAAGTGTTGGCAAGGATTAGGAGCAACTGGAGTGCTCATATGTGGCTGGTAGGAGTGTAAAATACTGCGGTCATTTTGGAATATTGGCAGTGTCTAATGCAGTTAAACATACACCTACTTACGATCAACCAGTGGCGTTCTGGATAAGCAGCCAGGTGAAATAAATGCCTGTGTCCACCAAGAGATTTATACTGCAACGTTTATGGCAGCCTTAGTCATAATAGACCCAAACTGGAATCCACACAAGCACCCATCTACAAATGAACGGGTAAATATATTGTAGTATATTCATACATTGGAGTACTACATAGCAGTAAAAAATAAACAAAAATTTAGCGTAAGAACATGGATGAATCTCAAAAACATGTTAACAGCAATCAGGCAAAAAGAGTAAGAGTATGTATATACACTGTGATTCCCTTTATATGAAGTTCAAGGTCAGGCAAAGTTGAGCTTTGGTGATAGATAAATAGAACAGTGGTTGGTGGGTGGGTTATCGACTGAGAGGGAGCATAGAGAAACATTCTGGGCCAATAAAAATATTCTATGCCTAGAACTAAATAGTAGTTATAGGGATGTAGACATATGTAAAAGTTTATTGAGTTAACCTCTAAGATTTGTATATTTTGCTATAAATAAAAAATATATAGGACTTCCGGCCAAGATGGAGGCATAGGTGGACACACTGTGCCTCCTCTCACAACCAAAATTAAGGACAATAAAGATTTAGAAACAAGAAAACAACAGAACTGAGAGAAAACTGAACTGTATGGAAGTCCAACAACCATTCAGCCAGACCAGTAAGAGGGGCGGAGTCGCGGCAGGAAAAAGTGGAGGTGCAGACTGGGCATACAGGCAGCAGCAGCTACCAGACCCCAGGCGCACAGGTGGCTAGTGGACCCCGGGCACAGGGTAGCTACTGTGCAGACCCAGTGAGGCCACACAAGGCAGCTGGCTGACCAGGTGGTCCCACATTCGCACACAGATAATCCAGGTGAAGGGGAAGCGGTGGAAGGGCCTGGAATCCGAGAGAGCAGAGCAAGTGCCATGGTTCCCTCTCGGACCCCACCCCCACATACAGCATCACTACCCAGCCACTGGGCTGCCCTGCCCTGGGCCTTGTAAGGTTCCATCGCTCACTTCCTAACAGCCCAACCTGATAAAAAAAAAAAAAAAGGCTGAAACCAGAGAACAAACCAAAGCCCCAGAGCCAATTCATCTAAGTGACTAAGAGATAGCCAACCTATCAAATGCACAGTTCAAAGCACTGGTGATCAGGATGCTCACAGAATTGGTTGATTTTGCTCACAAATTAGATGAATAAATGAGGGCTACAATAAGTGAAATGAAGGAAAACACACAGGGAACCAATAGAGATGGGAGGAAAACTGGGACTGAAATCAATGGAGTGGACCAGAAGGAAGAAAGAAACAACCAAACAGAAAAGAAGGAAGGAACAGAATTCAAAATAATGAGGATAGGCTTAGGAACCTCCAGGACATCTTTAAACATCCCAACATCCAAATGATAGGGACACCAGAAGGGGAAGAGGAAGAGCAACAAGTGGAAAACTTATTTGAACAAATCATAAAGGAGAACTTCCCCAGTCTGGCAAAGGAAATAGACTTCCAGGAAGTCCAGGAAGCTCAGAGAGTCCCAGAGAAGTTGGGCCCAAGGAGGAACACACCAAGGAACATCATAATTACATTAGCCAAGATTCAAATGAAGGAGAGAATTCTAGAAGCAGCAAGGGATAAAGGGACAGTCACCTACAAAGGAGTTCCCATCAGACTGTCAGCTGATTTCTCAAAAGAGACCTTCCAGGCAAGAAGGGGCTGGAAGGAAGTATTAGAAGTCATGAAAGTCAGGGACCTACATCCAAGACTGCTCTATCCAGCAAAGCTTTCATTTAGAATGGAAGGGCAGATAAAGTGCTTCTCAGATAAGGTCAAGTTAAAGGAGTTCATCATCGTCGAGCCCTTATTATATGAAATGTTAAAGGGACTTACCTAAGAAAAAGAAGATAAAAAGCAGGACAGTAAAAAGACAGCAAACTAAACAGCTAAAACAGGAACAGAACCACAGAAATGGAGATCACATGGAGGGTTAGCAACAGGGGAGTGGGAGGAGGAGAGAGGGGGAAAAGGTATAGAGAATAAGTAGCATAGACAGTGGGTAGAAAATAGACAGGGGGAGGGCCAGAATCATGTGGGAAATGTAGAAGCTAAAGAACTTATGACACATGGACATGAACTAAAGGTGGGGAATGTGAGTGGGACGGGTATGCAGGGTGGAGGGGAATGATGGGGGAGAAATGTGACAAGTGTAATAGCATAACCAATAAAATATATTTTTTAAAAAATAAAAATATATATATAAGATTTCAAGAGGAACTATTTATATTGCAATAGTTATTAAAATATTTAAAATGTTTATGATATATTAATATACTGACTTCTTAATATATTAGATAACAAGATTCAGCAGCAGATCTAATTGAAGAAATTTCACAGCATTATGTATTTATATACTGTTGTATATAATTTATACAATTATGCAAGTTTAGAATTATACAAATTATGATTTAATATAATTTATATTATACAATTTGTAATCTATAATCTATTTTATAATTTGTAACTTATTTATAAATTATATGTCAAGTGATATGGAATGATAGTAATATGATATGAAAAACTTGTGGTTTCTCTTAGTAACACTCTCAGATGCTGAGAATTCTATTGCCATTTGCTGCCTGTTTCCTCTGCTGTCATCAGTGGAATTGATAAATTTCAGTTAGAGGTTAGTGAAACTAAAAGTCTGTCATCCTACCCAAGTTCATGGATCCCCAATTCTATCCACAGACTGTATTTGAATATAATTGTGTTTAATATTATTTTTTGGGGGGGTAATACCTTGTATTTCATATATTTACCAATATATTTTTAAATATTTTATTTATGTATTTTTAGAGAGAGGGGAAGGGAGGGAGAAATAGAGAGAGAGAAAGACAGGTGCAAGAGAGAAACATCGATTGGCTGTCTGTTGCCCGTGCCCCCTCCAGGGACTGCACCCGCAACCCAGGCATGTGCCCTGACAGGTAGTCGAACTAGGGATCTTTCTTGTTCTGGGATGATGCCCAACCAACTGAGCCGTACTGGTCAGGGCACATTCAACAATGTTATTTAGAAGGAGGTGCGTGGGCCTCACCAGGCAAGGTTCTAGAGACTGTCTAATGGAGGTGGCGGTGGCAGTTATGGTTAGGGGCATGATAAAGGCCATTTGAAATTTAGGTGATGCCATCCTTAAGCTCCAGTTCTCGAGAGAACAGGGAAAACCTGCAGATTTGTTTTGTTTTGTTTCTCTTCAGCTTCTTTGAAATCAAGAACAGTGAAAACGTTATCCTGCACTTCCTACTGGGCCCCAGTTTTTCTAAAAGACTGAGATTCCACTGTACATTCATTTCAATGAACATTCTTGAACTAATTTTTGTCAGTAGATTAAGAAACATAATTACATAGACCCCAAAATAATATAATTTAAAAAACATACTAGATCATTTGGATAACACCATCACCAAAGAAAGCAAATCATTATAGGAGGCCTTACAGACACAGCGGACTATCGCAGTCTTTAGCTTTGACATGGCAACAAGCTGGGAATAAACACATACTTGCGGAAAAGCATCTGAAGAAAGATAAGTTTGGGGCCCTGATTTTTTGTAGATTTTAATTTATTTTTCCGGAATAAGATAAGTAGGTACTTCTCCTTGTTACACCACAGAGCTCATTTAATGACCTCTTCTGAATTGTGAGTGAATTCACAGTCCCTCAGCAAGTTTATCAAACTATTGCATAACACATTTAATGACTTTTAAAGTTCGCTGTCATCGCTGCACGGTTAAGGGATCTATAGTGCTTTCCTCCCATTTGTCTTCTGTTCGATACACACATGCATTTCTCATCACCCTCAGTGATGGAGCAGGTTTCTCAGAAAGGTCAGCCTCAGAACTGGACGCAACAGTTCAAAACCTATTTCAGGATACCTTCTTACACCTCTAGAAGAACACCACTCCCGCCCCCCACACAAAAGCCAGTTTCTTAATTTACAGTGAGACCCACCTGTCTCAGCACTCGGTGCTGTGTTTGTGGAGCACAGCGCTTCCTCCCTGCAGCCTAGTGCACATGGAAACCAAACTGCAATCAGAAGGTTGTTGGGGAGCATCTCATCGGAGTGAGGGGGACCGATGATCGTGGTGGCCGGTAGGTCCGAGGACCTTTCATCCTGTGGGACTCTCCTTCCCCCTGGGTTGTCCATGAGTCGCGACGCCCTCTTGCTAGATTCATTTCAACTTGGATTTAGGAACAGCCCCATTCTATTATAATTTTCAGTTGTACATGCATAAATTTCAGTTTTCATTTTGAGTGTTATTGGGAAAGATGTTCTTCTTACTTCACTGTTTGTTAACAAGCGGTTAACGCTCAAACTTTGGAGCCAGCCTGCCCAGGCTAGGAACCTGCTCTGCAATTCCATTAGCCGTGTGATCTTGAGCAAGGCATTGGATCTCTCTGTGCCTCAGTGTAACCTGTAATAGGCCGAGACAACAGCAGTACCTGCGTAACAGGATTGTTATGAGAATTAACAGCACTTGGCCCCTGCTGAGCCATATGTATATGTTAGTCACTATCCCCTCCCCCACCTCCAGGGCAGGATTTTCTTGCCCTGTAATAGTTTACAATGATGGAGAAATTGGCAATAACTTAAATGTGCAAAAATAGGGAAATGGTTAAATAAATGACAGCATGTTTGTGGATTAGATTCCTAAGGATGTCACAACAAAATAAATCAAACTGGGTGGCTTAAAACAACAACGATTTATTCTCTCCCAGTTCTGGGGGCTAGAAGTCCAAAATCCAGGTGTTGGCAGGGCTGTGTTCTCTGCAGGATCTGTGGGAAAATCTGTTCATGCCTCTCTCTTAGCTTCTGTGCTGCCAGCACCCCTTGTTGTTCCGTGGTTTGCGGCTGCCTAACCCAGTCTCCCCCTCTGCTGTCACTTGGTGTCCTCCCTCTGTGTCAGCCTTCTCTTCTTGTAAGGACCACCAGTCACGTAAGACTAAGGGCCCACCGCACTCCAGTATGGCCTCATCTTGACTAGTTCCGTCTGCAGTGACCCTATTTCCAAATAAATGCACATTCTGAGGTCCTGGGGGTTAGGACTTCAACAAAACTTTTTGGGCAAAACAAATCAACCCATAATAGTCTGTAAGTTACAAAGCCATTTAAAATCATACTTTCACAGAATATTTAATTTCTCTTTGTATTAATGACCTTACCTCAACACTCACAGGTGCGTAAAGGGGAAGTTTATGGGGGAATGTATAATGGTAAGACATTGGGAAAAACTGCATATCCAATAGTAAGGGAATGGACACGCCAACTGATATAACCATACCAAATACACAGTGCAGCAGTTAGAAAGAAGGAGAGAGATTTATGTTTACTGATTAAAAAAGCAGAAGCAGCATCTTTCAGGACAATGGCTATTTAGTCCTTGGGCTTACTCTATTCTAGTATCATGGCTTTGAGAATTATCTTTAGGTGGAGAAATCTTGTATTTATTTATATCTTCAGCCTGAATTTCCTCCCGAACCTGGCCCCGCCCCAACACCTTCCCTGGGAGGTCAGACAGACGTCTCAGACATAACTCATGCAGAATCAGACTCATGACCTTGTTCCCTTGCTCGCTCCACCTGATGCCTCCCTTGATGCGGATCCTGGTTGGCAGCATCCATGTGTTGTGGCTGCGACGAACAAATTCACACGGACTACAGAAGTCCTGTGGAGAAAAAGGGACGGCCTGGCCGCTCTCTAAGTGAGAGAGAGAGGGCTGCGGCCCCTGCCTGGACAGGCTTTCATTGCTTTTCTGGGTACATTGCATCGAGGATGGTCCTCATTTACTGTGCACAAGTTTGCTGTAGATGATGACCTTTTACACATAACAAAGGAAAGAATGTTGCTAATTCAGAGAGAAAGATGTTGCCGACCAAGGGGAAATGTGGTTGAACTGGTTACACTCCATACTTGGGAGGTTTAGCTCAGATTTTAGGAAGTTACAGTAAGCACTTGCTGCCTCAATCCAGGGTGAGGGACTTTCAGCAAAAGCAAGTCTCAGAGCAGCCTAGGTACAAAGCAGGCCCGATTCCCCACGGGAAAACCTATCTGTGCGCGTGGCTCCTGTGTGCCGGACCTCGCTCCCCACTGACCTTTCCAAGTGGGGGCTGAGCTGCATTCCCACGCCACGTGGAATGGCTCCCTATATTCCCTGTTGTAGCAACTGCCACTCCCGGTCTTCAGTTGCTCAGGCAAAAGCAAGCAAACCAGTCAGCAAGCAGAGAGGAGCAACAAGCCTGGTACCGTCCTTCACTGTGTCTCTTACCCCACATTGAGTCTGTCAGCAAGCCCTGCTGTCTGTGCCTTACCCCAACGCCTTACCCCAGCAGCCCTCACCACCTCCATTGCTGCTCCGTAAGTCTGAACTTCCGTCACCTCTCTGCGGACCCAGCCATGGGGCCATTGGCTCCTAAGGGGGCTCCTTCCCTGCCTTTGCCCTCCCTCCGCCAAGTACTGTCTGTTCTCAGCACAACAGTGACACTGATCCTTTTAAAACCTAAGGCAGATCATATGTCGCGCTTCTGTTCAACATCTATGGAATAAATGAAGACCAGCCATGTGAGAGAAACAAAGGCTTATACTGCTTCAGTGCTTGCTGTGCAAGGAAGTCAGCCACTGTCAAGTGCATGTCGGCAGAGACTCAACAGCTGCCGCAGGGGTGGGAGGCTGCACGGGCCTTGACGGGAGGCTGTGCAATGAGGGAGCTGGAGGCGGGATACCTGGAAGAGGGCATCCTGTGTGATTGGCAGGGGAGCATATTTGACCTTGTCTGGTTGGTTCTAAGTTGGGAGTGAGGCAAAGGTCAGGGAAGCTGGTAGTTATGAATCAAGTCCTGACCAGTTTGGGCCAATTGTTACAGAAGTGATCATTTAACTTCCTGGATTGTTACTAGAGATAGCAATCTAGCTTTCCACGAGTTTGGTTTGTAGTAGGCGGGCTTCCTGGCCTGGCTGCTGCAGCTAAGGGGTTGGTTTCCTGAGTGAAGACGGCGGCATGTGGGTCAGAGCTGTATTCACACAGGGTCCGGCTACTCTTCGCCTCCGTAGTCAGTCAGTCGCTTCCAGCTGTACCTCACTTCCTAATGAAATCCAAAGTTCTAATAGCCTGCTGGGCCATGTGACTTGTCCCCAGGTGCCTCTGTCCTGTTCCCACTGTTCTCTACTGGATCTTTCCCCTCCAGCCGCACGGCAGGCACCGACCGTCCTCTCAGTCTCTGCGCAGAGGCTCCCCCAGAAATCTGCCTCCCGCCCTCCCTCACTTCTTCCAGCTCTTTCCCAACTGCTGTGGTTCCCGTGCGGCCTCTGCGGAGCCCTTGTCTGCACAGCCTTCTTCCTGCAGCACTTACACCTTCGATGTGGTTAGAAAACTCTCCCCACCACAGTGCTGACTCCTGAGGGCAGAGGGCTCGTGTGTTTTGTCCAGTTAACAGTCTGCAGTACCTAGAATAGAGCGAGGCACAATTTAGGCACTTGATATATATTCGTGGAACAAATAAGTGTGTGACAAACAATACTCCCTTATTTTTCATTATCATTTTAGCCAGATGACATCATAAAATGGCCTTACGACCTGCCAGCACAATGTCCAACGTTACGGCTTCCCCCCTTGCCCACCCATCTGGAAATCGGTCCTCGTTTTGCTGTTTTACAAAGCCTGCGCCATCCACCCCATGCCCTCCGACATCACCCCTTCTCTAGCTTCCTTGCTCTTTCTGTTCAGGTCCCTGTGGCTCCTGGCTGTTCCTCAAGCAACCAGGCAGCTCTCCCTACTGCTTTTCACAACTGCTCTTCATCCACCTGAATGCCCTTCCTCCAGGCATCCCCAGGGACATTTGTATAAAAATAAAATAATTAGGTTTGTAGTGCTCCTTCTTAGAACACCCCTCAGCACAGGCTGATGGCATAATACCAGCAAACAGGAACAAGGTGATGTGTCTGCATTCACCGTTATCTGAAGCTCTGGCTGAGGGATAACATGCAGACAGACTATCAGCAGAATTGAAGGCCCTCATAGGTTCCAGAAAATTCTCTAAGTAAATCCCACTCCTCTGCACCAGCCTTTGGCCAAGTATTGAGCGGCATTGAGTTGGAAGTTGGGTCCCCAGCAGGTGCCAGGGGAGCAGACGTCACACTGTGTCACATGAACTGCAGACTCTTTGGGTTTAAAGGCCATTCAGGTAGTTGAGAGAACTCACATCCTCTCATTGGATGCAGCTGCAGGTACGTGCCTGGAGACAAGGTCACCCTCCCCTGAGGGGAAGCAGACAGAGCCTTCAGGCAAGGCTGCATTTTTCTCCTGGAAGAAAATTCTGGATCTACTATAGCAAGTGGAAGAATAAGACACCATAATTCTATGACATGAAGAAAGACCAAATAATTTTGGCCTGGCAAATTTTAAGCTCTATATTAAAACATGTCCTGTGCCTATTACAAAAAAAAATATAGAAAAAGTACCCACCAAACATCTGACTCAAGCAACGAATCTACTGGGCAGAGCCCCTGTGGACTGTTAACTTATAGTGGGTTAGTGATTTCCAATTTTTTGAATTATATACCCTTATCAGTAAAAATTTTTTGACAAATACCATCAATATGTTTATATTTTTACTTTAGAATGCTATTCACCTAGTTCATAATAATTCCTTATGTATCTTGTGAAAATTTTAAATGATGAGACAAAGACAAACGTGAACGAAATATTTTCACTCATCCGATCCCAGAGGCTCACTGGGAACGTGGGCAGGGACTCTGAAGCCCACGCATCATACTTTGGAGGACACTGTACCTTTTTGAAAGTTGAGGGGAAATTCCCACAATGTCCAGTGACTCATTTTAAGATATACAGTTTGAGGCATTTGGTGCATTCACATTGTTGTCCCATCACCATTTCAATAAAATTTCAAAATATTTTCATCATTCCAAAAGAAAACCGCCACTAAGCAGTCACTCCATTTCTCTCTTCTTCTGCCCTGGTCTCTGGATTAAGCTATTTTGGATAGCTCTTACAATGGGGTCATAGACAATACGACCTTTTGTGTCTGTTTTTCTCCCTCAGCATAATGTTCCGCAGCTCATCCGCACGGTAGCACACATCAGCCCGTCGTTGCTTTTCGTGGCTGAGGTGCATCCCCCGTCTGTACAGACCGCATGTCGTTCATCCATGCATCCACTAAGGGACCTTGGGGCAGTTTCCACCTTTTGGCTATTGTGCATATGCTGCTGTGAACATTTGTGTGCAGGTATTTGGATCCTGCTTTCGACCCTTTTTGCTGTATACCTTGGAATGAAACTTATGGATCTCCTGGTAATTCTGTTTTTAACTTTCTGAGTAACCGCCAAACTTTCCCACAGCAGCTGCACCATTTTATGTTCCCACCGGCAATGTGAGAAGGTTGCAGTCCTTGGTAACCCTTGTTATTTTCCGGGGTTTTTTCGTTGTAGTCATCCCAATAGGTGTACAGTGGTATCTCATTGTCATTTTGATTTGCATTTCCCTGATGACTGATGATGTTGGGTATCTTTTCATGTGCTTGTTGTTTGTATAACCTTGGGAAAATATCTGTTCAAGTCCTCTGCCTGCTGTTATTTTTTATAATATATTTTATTGATTATGCTATTACAGTTGTCCCATTTCTCCCCCATCATTTCCCTCCACCCTGCACACCCCCTCCCACCCACACTCCCCTCCTTTAGTTCATGTCCATGTGCCATAAGTTCTTTAGCTTCTACATTTCCCATACTATTCTTGCCCTCCCCCTGTCTATTTTCTACCTACCATCTATGCTACTTATTTTCTGTACCTTTTCCCCCTCTCTCCTCCTCCCACTCCCCTGTTGCTAACCCTCCATGTGATCTCCATTTCTGTGTTTCCGTTCCTGTTCTAGCTGTTTGCTTAGTTTGCTTTCATTTTAGGTGTGGTTGTTAATATCTGTGAGTTTGCTGTCTTTTTACGTCCTATTTTTGATCTTCTTTTTCTTAAATAAGTCCCTTTAACATTTCATATAATAAGGGCTTGGTGATGATGAATTCCTTTAACTCGACCTTATCTGAGAAGCACTTTATCTTCCCTTCCATTCTAAATGACGGATAGAGCAATCTTGGATGTAGGTCCTTGACTTTCATGACTTGGAATACTTCTTTCCAGCCCTTTCTTGCCTGTAAGGTCTCTTTTGAGAAATCAGCTGGCAGTCTGATGGGAACTCCTTTGTAAGTGACTCTGCCTTTATCCCTTGCTGCTTCTAGAATTCTCTTCTTCATTTTAATCTTGGGTAATGTAATTGTGATGTGCCTTGGTGTGTTCCTCCTTGGGTCCAACTTCTTTGGGACTCTCTGAGCTTCCTGGACTTCCTGGAAGTCTATTTCCTTTGCCAGATTGGGGAAGTTCTCCTTTGTGATGTGTTCAAGTAAGTTTTCCACTTGTTGCTCTTCCTCTTCCCCTTCTGGTACCCCTATAATTCAGATGCTGGGACGTTTAAAGATGTCCTGGAGGTTCCTAAGCCTCTCTTCATTTTTTTTGAATTCTTGTTTCTTCATTCTTTTCTAATTGGATGTTTGTTTCTTCTTTCTGGTCCACTCCATTGATTTGAGTCCCAGTTTTCCTCCCATCACTATTGGTTCCCTGTGCATTTTTCCTTCATTTCACTTATTGTAACCTTCATTTGTTCATCTAATTTGCGACCAAAATCAACCAGTTCTGTGAGCTTCCTGATCACCAGAGTTTTGAACTGTGCATCTGATAGGTTGGCTATCTCTTAGTCACTTAGATGAATTGGCTCTGGGGCTTTGATCTGTTCTCCCGTTTGAGCCATTTTTTGTTTTTTTTTTGGGGGGGGGAGGTATCTGATCACAGCTGTTATGTAGTAAGGGGTGGATCCCTAGGTGTTCACCAGGGCGGGGCAGCCCAGTTGCTGATTTGTGATGCTGTATGTGGGGGCGGAGTCCGAGAGGGAACAATGGCGCTTGCTCAGCTCTCTCTCGGATTCCAGTCCCCTCTGCCACTTCCCCCAAACAAATTGGGCCCTGCTGGTGCTGATTTCCGTGTGGGTGGGCTGTGTACATTCTAGGACCCTGTGGGTCTCTCCAACGAACTCTCCTGTGAGGCTGGGAGTCTCCCCTAACACCTGAACCCCCACAAGTGTTTTCAATCGGTGTTTTTAGGTTTTATTTCCTTGCACTGGGGCCCTGGGTTTCGAGGTCTGTCCTGCTCTCCGTTCTCGCCTGGATTATCTGCACTCGAATATGGGACCTCCTGGTCAGCCAGCTGCCCTGTGTGGCCCCACTGGGCCTGCCTGCCACCACCTGGTACCTGGGGTCCATTATCCACTGCCTGTACGCCTTGGATCTGCCAATCGCTGCCTGTGTGCCCAGTTCTACCAACCTCCACTTTTTCCTACTGTGACTCCAGCCCCTCTTACTGGTCTGTATGAATGGTTGTCGGACTTCTATACAGTTCAATTTTCTATCAGTTCTGGATATTTTCTTGTTTCTAAATCTTTGTTATACTTAATTTTGGTTGTCCAAGGAGGCACAGTGTGTCCACCTACGCCTCCATCTTGACCAGAAGTCTGCCCGCTGTTTTTAATTGGGTTGTTTGTCTTTTTGTGTTGGAACCACTGCACCTTTTCATTTCTGTCACATAATGACTGGTATTTTTATTTTATTTTTTATTTTTATTTTTATGTATTTACTTTTAAAGATTTTATTTATTCACTTTTAGAGAGAGAGGATGGGAGGGAGAAAGGAGAGAAACATCAATGTGTGAGAGATATATCAATCAACTGCCCCTCACACACCCTCAACTGGGCACTGGGCCTGCAACCCAGGCATGTGCCCTGACTGGGAATCAAACCAGAGACCCTTTGGTTCACAGGCTGGCACTCAATCCACTGAGCCACATCAGCCCAGGCATGACTGACATTTTTAATGATGATTTAGAAGCTCTCCAAGAAAGAATATATTGCATTCACTTTACATCTGATGTTATAAAATTAATAATCATATTTTAATTTTTTGAAAATTGATAATCCAAAGTTGATGAACATATTAATCATTAATGAGGCTAGTTAATCATCAGAACATCTCATTCTTCAACTTATTTAACTGATAACAGAGTTTACTATGTAAATATCTTGACTTTCAGGCACCGTAGTGTGGCTCGAAGTTGATAGTGGTGCATTGGTTTTCTTTTTGGTTGCTCCACATAACAGCTAAAGCAATTGCAGATGTTTGAAAAGGTTTTTAATTAATGCAAGCTTGAAGGGTACCACACCTGAGTTTAAGTGTATATAAAAATCACTCTACAAATAATTGCAAATTAATTAACTGTTACCTGGATGCTAGAACATGTCTTTTCTGATGGTGGGTTATTATTACATGCTTGGCCAAGTATATGGACCTCAAAAGCCAAATTTTCAAAATTGTGCTTTTTTTTTTTTTAGTTATATACTCTATTCCCAGTTGACATATTAACAGGCTAAGTAAAGGATCATATTGGATTTTAGGAAAAGTATAAGAAATAATGGGGTTGAACTCAAAGAGGAAAGTACAAGGAAAACCAGTCTTTTTTATTCTGAACTATGTAGCTTACTCTTAAATTTGTGTAATTCTCGAAACCTCTCAGTTGCAGTGATCATCGGTTATCATTTACTTGATAGTCAATTAAAAACATGAGGGGATATAAGGGGACCAAAAGGTAATGGGAAAAATATAATAAAGATTATATATTTTTTAAAAAACCATGAACAATGAAGGGAGTTGAGGGAGGTAGAAGAGGGTGTAGGGGGGATAAATGGTGACGGGAGGAGACTTGACTTGGGGTGGTGAACACACAGTACAATATACAGATGATGTGTTATAGAATTGTACACCTGAACCCTATATAATTTTATTAACCAATTTGCCCCAATAAATTCATTAAAAGTAATAAAAAATAGATAAAAAAATAAAAACATGAAGAATGAGTTTTATTCAGCAAGGAACAAAGATAGGTATCATAATCCTCATTTCCGACACTAAAGGTAGCTAAATGACCACATGGGAATGATTGCATCTTAGGCTAAGAAATGCGGTGTTAGAATCTTTTATTTTAGCTAAATCTTTACAACTGAAGAAAGATCAGTATTGGAAGGGAAGCCATATGGTGCTTGTCGATCTGTCCTGTGCCTCGTGCAGTTTGGGCCCTGGAGTGTTTTTTGTTTGTTTTAATCTTTCGCCCCTTTATTACTTGGCTGAATGCATTTATGGTTTTCTGGAGTTTTTGATCTGTACAATGGGAGAAATATTTTTTGTTGTTTTTTTTAACTCCTAAATGTTCTGTTTAGGTCCCTAAGCATAAATTGTATAGAATGAGAAGATGGCACTTATTGATTAAGACAACTTACATTCTGCATCCTACTCTTCAGAAGAGAATAGCAATTGGTTATTACTCATCCATGTCTTTTTTCCCTGTGATCACAGGGAGACATGGAGAAGGAGCAAGAAACTATTCTTTAGCCAATTTGGTAAGAGGACCTGATTAGATACACGCACCCCCACCACCCACCAGATCAAAGCATTTGCTTTTTTGCCCATTCTTTCTCACTGGATTTCAGCTACAACATTTTATGGATAAGGGCAGATCAGGGATGCTGAGAGTGAATATGTTACAATAATGCTTTTGTGACAGATACTGATTGAAAATTCATACACCGACACACTAATTTATGTTATGCATGCTTACTGCATAGAATATAAGCTAGAATAAGTTTAATAGTTAAAGCAACTGCCAATCCAACACTGGTAATCTACTTAGAAGGGACCAAAAAGCTCATTTCTCTCTCCCAAATGAATCAATTAACACTAAGCAAACAGGCTGTTTAATTTCATCAAGATAATACTCTTTTGATTTTATTTTGACTTAAATGGTTTTTTTTTTTTTTTTTTATGAAAGACATGCCAACAGGTACATCAGTGAAATACGCATACTCACACATAGTATCCCCTTCCAAAGAGAGATTCTTTACCCGGTGGGATTGAGGCTTATTAACCTTGGCCTAATTGTGGTCTTGAGCTGTCACTCATTTATTATTTATCTTCATACCCTCTAACCTGGTTCTCTATCCATTTTAAACAGACAAGACAGCCTTAAGGGCTCTCTTAAACCGTCTAAAATGTAGGCTTTCTTCAGGGAACCACTGAATGCATAAAGAAGTGGAGCAACAAATTGGTGTTGCTCTCTGTCTGCCTCTAAAATCAATAGATAAAAATTAAAGAGAAAATAAAATATAGGCATTCTTCTACTTAGACATGGGCCCTAGATCTTCTTGCAAAAAGTGTCTGAGCTATGCAGGGCCAGCAGCAGAATTCTTGTGATAATTAAGACTTAATTCTTGCATTTTAAAAAGAGACCCAAAAAGCTATTGAAAGAAACCTGAGGGGTGTAATCCTAGGGATTTGTCAGCAGAGCCTGGAGTCCTCCTGGGCTTACTCCTTGGCCGGCACATCAGAGGGCCTCCACTCACGGGCACTGTTTCTAGTGTCAACACAGAAATCTAATGTCGAGGGAGGAGCTGTCTGCACAGCAGGCACCCAGTCCCTGACATTAGGGACACTGATTTAAGACTATCCCAGCAGGGTCAGTGGTCAGTTATATACTATTTTCCTGATCTCCTTCTTGCCTGGAAGACATGTCAGTTAGCAACCAAAGTCTAACCAAACTGTACTTTCCGCATCTCTTGTGTCTCCACACACAGGCTCTGCGGCCCAGCCTGTCTCCCTTCATCCCTTTTACTGGCAAGGGTGTCCTTGCTGAAGGAGACAAGATCTCTTTATCTTCACCTGTCCCCTTCAGGTCATACTCTGATCCTACCCTTTCATCTCAACCTCACTGTTCCCTTTCCCTCATTCAAAACGCTGTTCTCCTCAAGCCACAAAGAAAAGCCAGACCTAGAATGTAGCCCAGCAGAGATAACCGAATCCAGAGCTTCCCAAACTTGCCTGAGGAAAAGATGCACTTGGCTGCTGGCTAAAATTCAGACTCCACTGAATGAGTATCCAGGGAAGGGCTCTGGGAATCTTTCCTTTTAATCAGGGCCCCAGGTTATTTTTTTTAGCACCAGGATATGAGTAGTTTGGTGCTTCTCAAACTGTAGCAGGCCTCAGAATGCCTTGTTAAAACCCATTGCTGGGCCCTAATTCATGTCTTTCAGTTGGTTGGGTATCATCCTGGTCCGGGCACATGCCTGGGTTGCAAGCCCAGTCAGTTCCGGGTTGGGGTGTTGCAAGAGACAACTGATAGATGTTTCTCTCTCAGGTTTCTTTCTCTCTCTCTCCCTCCCGTCCCTTCTCTCTTTCTCAAAGAAAACAAACAGAGATTGCTGGGCCCCGACCCACAGTGCTGGTTTTGGTAAGTCGGGGCGGGGGGCGGGGGACGACTGAGAGTTTGCGTTCCTACCCAGATCCGAATGCTGTTGCAGGGCTGGGAGCCCCACCCTGACAATTACTGATGCCAGTCCATTTGAAACGGAGTTGCTCCCAGTGAAGGGACTTGCTCAGGACTGATATGTTAATAGTGCTACCTCTGTGTTAAAAAAAAGGCAAGCCATACTTCTCAAATACGCAAACTGGAGAACACGAATAGAGAACGAGCAACCCCGCCTCCGGACCAAACAAAGTCCACAGAAGACTCTAATTCTGCTTTTCTCACATACTAAACTCACTGATACCTAAACAAATGTCTTATTCTTTGTTTTCAAAGTTTTGTTTCATTTCATTTTTGCTTTCAAGTCCTTTTTTGCTGCAAACGATCAGAATGACTCAGGGAGTTTTTCTCTGCAGGCCACAGAAGCTCACAAACTCTTGTAAAGGTTTTCCGATGAAACCTCAGCTTTGAACACACCTTGGGGACAGGTCTGGCTGATTCCGGTACTGCACAGTGCATGTTTCTGTAGGTTCATTGCATGTAGTGGAAGTGGTAAGAGAACCCAGCAAGTGACTGGAAGCAGATTGCATCGCTGGCCTTTTGCTGATCAATTAGGCATTGATGCCCTTGCTCATGTAAGCAGGTCTTTGGGGAGTGACTAAAAAGATCCAATACTTTGATGCTGAGTTACTTTGCAGACATTATGAGAGTTAATAAAACTCATTACCTCTTAGCTTCTTAGCTTTTTTCTGGCAAGGGACGAAATGCGCTAGCATTGTCATGTGTGTGTAAGTGTGTGTGTGTGTGCGCGCGCGCGCATTACAGTACAAATATCAGCCAGAGAACTCATGATGGACACATTTTTTTTAAATAAAATAAAACAAAAAATACATATCAGCCAGAGACTTATGGTAGCCTAGGGTGCACTTACAAATAAACATTTCCGTTTATTGTCGCAGACACATGAGAAATGTTCTAATGCACAACTCAGGTCGGCAGGCCAGAGAAGGAGCATTGGTGAAAAATGTTAATTATTGTTTCACTGTGTAAAGTGTGCATATGTAACATGAGGAAAATATATAATTTAACAAAAGGGAAAAAGCAAAATTTTTTCAGGATATTGTCTTTAGGTGGAAAAGTTTAAATTCCTTACAGAGGGAGGAAAAAGAAGTATTGGAGACTCATCTTAGCTGGTGATACAAATTGAGCTGTTTTCAGTTCTTTCTAAAGTCTTTGTGTAAACATTGTGTAAATATAATGAATAGTCAAACAGGAAATTAGATGTAAATTAAACTTACAAGTAACCAAGCAAAAGCAATCAGAATTAAAGGGAAAAGAATGTAATCAAATCAAACTCTGTTTTCAAAATTGCTTCTGTTTTGTGCCATCTTTCAAGTTTCCTAGGCTTAGTTTTTATCCGTGGAGGAGAGATGAGACTTTGTGATTCGGCTTTGTATGCGGTTCAGGAAGATAACTCAAAAAACATGTCTCTGACTAGCACAACATTTTGGAGGAGTATGATGGCGAATGGAATGAAAAATCAGAATCTGGGAAGGTGCACCTCACAGAGGTTCTGTGAGGGGCGAAGAGTAACTACAAAGTTCATAGAATAGATGCATTGAAACAAAACGAAAGCAGGCTCATAGAGACAGAGACCAAAACGGTGGTTACCTGAGTTGAAGGAAGGGGGTAGGGGGAGGTGTAAAGAGGAAGGGGTCTATAATCAATGCTATTCTGACGTGTTTGCGTGGTGACAGGTGAGGTTACTAGAGTTAGTGGGGTGACTACATCGTAAGGCATATGGTGCACCTGAAACTAATATAACCACGGAGGGTAGTATACCAACTCTTCTTAAGTGAAAATAATAACAAATTAAAATAAATGAGAGAAAAAAATGCCTACATTTCTTTTTCTTTCTTGAAAAATAGTGAAGGTCAGTGTTTTGTCAAATATTTAATTTAAAAAAATTCTTGTTTTATATGATTACAAAAGTACCATGTGCTTACCGTAAAAACTCAAATATTACAGAAGTATGTGCGAAATATCTCACTCCCCTTCCCAACATTTTTTAATATGGTTCACACTAGCATTCCCGTTTTGATCAGAAAATTATGTTAGATTAGGAATGAGACCAAGTTCATGAAGTTTCCCGGAGCATCGACTGGGAACCATAGCACTGACTCTGGAGTTCATGGCATATTTTTTTCTAGGCTTCGTCTCTGTGGACTTACAAAAATGTTTATTTTATTACTATTTTTCTATGCTGCATCAGTTTAAGAAAAAATTTAATGTTTTTAATTGGATTTTGACATTCAATAGGATCTGTCAGGTAATCATTCTTTTAAAGGATAAATTATTGCTCACAAATGTTTCACTTTTCCTTTGTGGTTCTATTAATCCACTCATTGATGAGTGTCTCATGAAAAAATAAAAAGGTCAAAGTGGACTTAGTTAATAATCTACAGATGAGACTTGAGTGCTTCTGTAGGAAACGCCCAGACCAAATACCATGACCTAATGATATGAATTAATTTGTGTAAAAATAATTGCAGTTGTTGCAATGTGTTAGCAAGAAGGGACTCATGATGATGATGAAGATTAAAATTGGGGGCAAGATTTTAAAACATTTAGGGGTTGTCAGAGTTTCTGTTCTCATTGTTATGTGAAGATGTTGCCTGGACTCAGGACTGACTTTGGTTCTTTGTGCTGGTGGGGTCTCTATTTAGGTTAAAACGAAGCACTTAGCCCATCTTTTAAACAATAAAATGTAGTCACGCTCTAATACCTTAACCCTGTGGGGCTATTGTCTACTTTCCAGTATGTTCCATAGGCTTTGCAGTCAAGATTGAGCTATGCAAATAAGACTATCTTTTGTTAAGTAAATTTAGAAATGCAAATAAAGATGCAAGAAAAAGAAGCATTTAAAATTTTTTTTTACTTACATTACTGGCCATTCAAGTAATAAAGCAATTCAAGAAAAAATAGAAATTATGTGGGGTTGTAAATTTATTCTTCTTATAATGCTAATATATAATGATCTTGTTCATACTCCTGAATACAATTACAGTGTACCAGATATAGCCTAATCATTCACAATTTATCTTTTTGTTTGTCCTGCCTCTAAGAGGCAAGACAACCATCAACTAAAGTAATGAATTAATAGAACAAAATTTCTAGAAGTGTGCTTTCTACCTATGGCACCTTTGTGGCAACCATCACTGTTAGGACTGTGGGGTGGCGATTTACCTTGGTTGTAGTTCTAGGTACAGCAATCTCAACGACATTGGTCACACACAGACATCCCCTGGTGGGTATGGGAATGTGGAACAGAAAACTGTTTTGGTGATGTCTTTCCTAGCTCTGTTCCGGACCAAGGACTTCATGCCCACACCCCTTCGTGCTTATGATGAATGTATGACCTTGAGCAAGTGTATCAACCTCTCAATACTTTAGTTTTTTCATCTGTAAAATGGGAATGCTAAACATAATATTGAATGAGAGAAATGCTACACAGATTGAAGAGACTAATGCAAAACACCCAGTACTCTGAAATCTAGCAAGTGCTTAATAGAAGTAAACTTCTCCTCCTTTCTTCTTCTGCTTCCTCTTTTAAACAAATTATTTATTTTTAGAGATAGGGGAAGGGGGGGAGAAAGAGAGAAACATCAATGTGGGAGAAATATATCAATTGGTTGCCTTGTGCACGCCCCGACTGGGGACCTGGCCTGCAACCCAGGCGTGTGCCCTGACTGGGAATCGAACTGGTGAGTTTTCAGTTTACAGGCTGGCATTCAGTCCACTGAACCACACCAGCCAGGGCTTCTTCCTCTTCTTTCTCCTCCTCCTTCTTCCTTTTCTTCTTTGTTATAGTCGTCTTCTTGTTATTTAATTTCAGTAGACATGGAGGTACACTTACACATTCATAAACCTGTGAAAACATTGAAATGTTTTCCTGTAGAGATAATAAGCAATATTTACGGAGTATTTGCTTGGGGACAGGCTCTGCATGGGTTCTTCAGATGCTCTTTCTTGTCTGACTCTCACAGTTGTGTTTTATGGCAGAGTTGGGATAGCGCCCAGTACATCAGGCTCCAGTGCTGGCCACATACTCACTGCACGAAGTCATGGTTGGGTTGTTCCTTAGCTTTTTTTCCTCTTTACATGCCATTTCTGAGTGAATTAATCCTCTGTGCTTCCTACTACTGCTGGTGATTCTGCAGTTCCAGCCTGATCTTTCTTCTAAGATCCAAACCAATTATTTCCAATGCCTACTCTTTATATTTCAAATTGAACTCCTTTCCCAACAAATTGTCCCTCCTGAGTTCTCTATTGTCATTTAATGGAATCATTAGAAACTTGGGAGTTACTCTGGACCCTGACCCTCACTTTTCTTTGTCCTCCACGTCACTGGTCACCGGGTCCTGCTCCATTCCAACTGTGAATTATCTGTCAAATCTTCCCTCTTTCACTGAATAGTCATTACCTTAATTCAGAACCTCATGAGCAACTTTCCAAACATGCCCCATCAAGTCTCTTCTTTGCTTTCAGTTTTCCCTCTGGTCCCCTCACTTCATTCAGAATGTATTTTGAACTTCTTAGTGAGGCTTCTAGGGCACTTTATGATCTGGCCCCTCCCCACTGCCCATCTTCAATGCCAAGTATCCATCATTCCTGATAAACCCACTGACTTGAGGTTTCCTGAATGATCTGGGTTGCTCCAGGCCTCTATGTATGTGCTCATGTCATTTTCACAGGTTGGAAAATTACAAGTTCCTTGATTTCCCCATCCCTGCTGACTTGGATAAGAACCCCTTTTCCCTGAAGACTGAGCTCTTATGTCCTGTTTAGCTTCTCTCCACCATCAGCTTTCCCAGAGTAACTGTTTGACCCTGTTATGTGATCTACAAAGCACTGTGCGTCTCCCCTGCTATATACTGACTTATTCCATTATATTTTATCTATAGTTTTCTATTAGTTTGAACTTGTTAAAACCAAGAAGGCAGAATCATTGGAATAGAGTGGGAAAATCCTGTTCTTAGAGACACGCTGGGCTTATTAACTCTGTGACTTTCATCCAAAGTTGACTGAGTTTCCTCTTCTATAAAATGGGGGTGATAGCATCTGTCTCATGGGACTGCTATGATGGTTAAATGAGATAATGATGATATTATTATTATTATTATTATTATTAATCTTTAACCAGTACATCAGCATGTGTAAAGTTCTCAACAAATGCCATATAAATTAATAAGTGCATTAATACTTATATTCTGTCCTTTCTCCTGGTGACTAGGAGAAACCTCAGGATATTAATGACCAGGATATTAATTATAAGACAAAGATATCCAGCCCTGGCTGGTGTGGCTCAGTGGATTGAGCACCAGCCTGCAAACCAAAGGGTCGCCAGTTCGATGCCCAGTTTTTATATGTATGTACACACACACACACACACACACACACACACACACTTTCTTTATCCTTTCATCTGTGGATGGACACTTAGGTTGCTTCCATGTCCTGCCCATCGTAAATAATGCTGCAATGTACGTGGGGGTGCACACATCTGTTTGAGACTGTTTTTTCCCCCCTTTGGAAGTGTACCCAGACATGGAATTGCTGAATCATACGATAATTCTATTTTTAATTTTTTGAGGAAAGTCCATACTTTTTTTCACGCACCAATTTACATTCCCACCAACAGTGCACAAGGTTTTCCAAGGAGGGAAGGTTTCCGCTTGCCAAAATTCAAGCCAGGTTCCCAATGGGACTAATCAGCCTTGACCAGGGTCAGGTTAGGCCCCTTCATAAACCTAGAGGGAGTAATTTCTACAACCAGCAGGTTGGACAGAACTCACTCCTGCTCTCCCACAAATGATAGTACAAGAGGGGTCTGCTGTGCAATATTATAGCATTTTTATTGAGTGCTCAAAAGTTATTGGCCCAGATCTAATATATCTAAACCTTCTCAAACTTTTCCCCAATCTTCATCCAAAAAGAGATATATTCACTGTGCAGCACTTCATTCTCAACATTACTGTACTCTTTATGCTATGTGCCATTTGCTTTCATGAGCTCCTGAATTATTTTCTTAGACTACTGACTTTCTTCTTGTTCTCTTAAGATTTTTTAAATGCAGTATGATCATAACCCAGCCAAAACTCTTGCTAACATTTTAATCTATAAATGGAATAAGGAAGCAGCAATTTCTCCATGTCATGCGTATCTCAATTTTTGGATTTATTCTTTTCCCCACTGATTCGTGAAGCCTGGCCAGGGAGGACTATTAGTCAATTAATTTTGGTTACTCCTAGCAGTGAACTCATCAGGTATCTCATTAATTAGGTGCTTCATGCCTTTTGCATGTACTCTTTTCAGTTTGTTACTGAATTAAAGAGGCAGGTGACTCATAAGAGAGAGATAGGAATCACACCTGTGATGCTGTATTCACATGTGGGAGCTGAGAGCCCAGTCCTGTTTCATTTCAAAGAGATGATAAGGCAGCAGCAGATGGGTTCTCAGACCCTCCCTGGCTACTGGCGGGAATGGCTTCGAAGTTTTAATGACCTTCCAGGAAGCACAGGGGAATTTTGAAAAGCCTAATGAGCTTCTGAAAACACCTGGTAACATCCCCCAGCAAAGCCGATCTTCAAAGAGAAAGAAAGTAAATGCAGAATCCATTCACTTTCCTTGTGTCGTGATGCATCACTCCTGACTTTAATTTGTTTGTTGGAATCTGAGTCAGGAGCATCTGAACAAAATCTAGTCTTAGATTGAGGGTAGGGGTTAGGGACGTTCATGTACCTTCCAGCCAGAGATAATTTTGTTAATGAAGGTCATAATTTAAAAATAATTTCTTTAATTTATTGATTTTAGAGAGAGAGCAAGAGAGGAAGAAGGGGAGAGAGACGGACTTGTGGTTCCACTTACTTACACATTCATTGGTTGATTCTTATTTGTGCCCAGGCTTGGGAGGGAACCCGCAACCTCGGCGTATCCGGCCAATGCTCTAAGCAGCTGAGCTACAGGGCCAGGGCAAAGGTTATGAGTTAAATTTTGTCAACACTTAGGGCAATATGAAATGATGACATATAATCATTTCTTCAATTCTCCCAATGAATATGGAAAAAAGCGATGTGAGTGTGTGTGGTTGGGTGTGATTTGGGGGTATCCGGCTTTGTGTTAGTTTCCTACAGCTGCAGTTACAAAGTCCCACAAACTGGGTGGCTGAAAACAACCAGAAGCCATTTTCTCACAGTTCTGGAGGCTACATGTCCGAAACCAAATTAAGGCAGGGACGTAACTGTCTTGGAAACCTTTTTCTTGTCTTTTCCGGCTGCTGGTGGTCCCAGTTCCTTGGCTTAACTTCCAACCCTGCTGCTCTCTTCGCATGATGGTCTTCCCTCTTATAAGGACATCTGTCACATTGGATTAGGGACTTCTCCGGTGACCTCGTCTTGACTCTATTACATTTGCACAGACTCTATTTCCAAATAAGGCCTCGCTCCTAGGTGAGGGAAGGTCAGCACTTTACTACGGGGTTTTGGAAGACACAGTTCCACCTGTGACAGTGTTTCAGCCTGGCCGTTCTCTGATGGGTTTGCTGTATCCTCCAGTCCCTACCACTGGGTTTGAGATTCCTCAGAGAAAACACAGATCTGTTGAAGCAAGTGTAAATTCTTAAAATGGTGGCTGGGGCTTTTGCCCTGGATATCAAACCTCAAAGGAATGCCTTTTATCCTCATTCTCCAAGCATAGATGGCAACCTTCCCTAAGACCCTGGCTCTGAGAAGTACTCACCTCTCTGTGGAAAGGTTCAGTCTCAAGGGAGCTAGTTCAGGTCTCTGTGTTACTTGAATCTCTCTTCCCAGAGGGTTCCCCATCCTGCTCCTCATTCCTGGGAGCTCCCCATTCATGACTTTGTATCTTGCAGATGAAGTGGAGTGAGGAGAATGTGTGCCCAACAGGAGAACACCTCTTCCTTTTTCTTTTAAAATTTAAAAAAATGTATTGATTTTTTTTTTGAGAGAGAGAGAGAGAACAACTGATTTGTTGTTCCACCTTTAAACTTTTGTTTTTGATTTATGGATTTTTAGAGAGAGAAAGGAAGGGGGGGGGGAAACACATCTATTTGTTGTTCTAATTATTTACTCATTCGCTGGTTGATTCTTGTATGTGCCCTGACTGAGTATCAAACTCATAACCTTGGGGTATTCGAAGTATGCTCTAACCAACTGAATAATCGGCCAAGGCTATTTCTTTAATCTTAAAGGGCAAAAATACATCCTCTGCTTTTCTAAAATCAAACTGTCATGCCAGTAGACTTTTTGATATTCAGAATTTCCAGTTAAAACAAAGATTCACTATAGCGAAAAAATAGGTAGTCATTTCAGTGATTCACCTGCAAGTGCAGAAGAGACTAAGATGTGCGGTGTTCTGATTTCAGCCAGGTCCATGCTCTTCAAGAAAGTTTGGTGTCACCTCTCTCTGATTGCTCTCTTGTGATCCGGGGTAGTTGTCAGGTTGAGAATGGTAAATGACCCTTCAGCCTTTGCTGAGAAACATGATCTATTCAATTAATGGCCCATAAAATCATTTAGGTAAAAGATAAGATGGAAATTTCTTCTTCCAAAGGAGAAAGACAATATGGTCTAATTTACCAAACTTTAAGGTTTTAAAAGGTTTTAGAAAATGTAAAATATCACTTGCATAGGATTGTAGAAACCACAAGAGAAAACCAGAAGCTAAGAGGCAAAGAAATACTATCGGTACCTTTTGAAGAGAAGAGCATAGGTGAACATTTATGCTCATTCGATTAGCCCAGATGTTGATATGGAACGAGGTGAACAGTTATTCTGCGTGTTTAAAAATTAAGTGCCCCCAAAAGTGAATATGGCACTGTATGAAATATGCACAGAGCCTTGCTCTTTATCACACACACTTGGGTAAAGTTGCTGAATCAAAATAATCTTACACATAAAAGAAAGTGTGTTGAACACGGTAGCCCTCCCAGATGGTATCACGGGGCCATTATTATGTAGGGGGCGTTGTACTCTGGACATCAGAATCTGGACACAATTTTTCAAAGAAGTCTCCTCCCTATGAGATAGTTAACGTCATCAATACCTAAAGAGGTTCTTCAATTCAGGACCTTATAACATCAAAAAGTTTAATTTGGAATGGCTGGATGCACAATAGCCTGAGGCCTTTGTCTTCTGAGCACTGGCTTGAGCCCAGATACCGTACAGTGTAGCCCAGGCTGGGCCGTCAGCTCCTCAGGAGGAAGCTGGTGGGCCCCCTAGCCAGGCGTGTCTCAGGGAAGGTCTCTCTGCTGGTCCCAGGCTCCCCTGGCTGCCCTGGTTCTTTTTTTGCTCCTCTGCAAATTCTCAGGATGTGCTCCAGACACCAACCGCAGAAGCACCCAGCCTCTCTCTGCGGTACTCAGAGTGTTGAAGGCTGGAGGTTTGCTAGTGTTTGGAAGTCCCCTGCCTTTTTCTGGGTCTTCCCCAGGGTCCCTCTGAGCCATGGAGTGGGGTGAGATGTGGTGAGGATACTGCTCAACTCTCTGGCATTAGCAGAGCAACTTCCGGTTTGAACGGCACCTGAAAATCAAGAGTTATAGACTCTGGGATTCATTCATTCATTCATTCATTCATTCATTCATTCAATTTTGGTCCCCCCCCACCTTTACAGTAGCTAAGCAATCAAAAACATAAATTTGATCATGCCATTTCCTACTCAAAGTCTCCTCAAAGTCCCATTGCCCTTAGAACAAATGCCGCGTCTTTATCTTAGTCTACACGTCATTCACCAGGCATTTATTGTGTGTCCTATACTCCGCGCAGAGCTGGTGTAGGTGCTTGGCATGGATCAGGAGACCAAACAGATGAGATCCCTGCGCTGTAGGCGCTTGCGTTCCGGCAAGGGAGATAGTGAAAATGAGCGTGCCACAGAAGAAAACCAGCGTTTGTTAGAAGGTGAAAGCCCACAGTGCAGGAGTGGGCTGGCAGGCTGCCTTTTTAATGGCCCCTCCCCCCCTCCGCAGGGTCCCCAGGGTCCCCGGGGTGCGGACGACCAAGGGCTCTGCCTCACGGCCTTTGCAAGTGTCACTCCTCTGTGGGGAGCCTGTCCCCCAGGGATCCAGTTTGCTCCTCACTGGGGTCAGTTCTCTGCTCGGATGCCTCTCTGAGGAGCTCGCCTGTTTCAAGTCCCACCTCTAAACACCCTCTGCCCCCTTCTCTGGCTCTGTTTTTCTTCACGGCACTTACATCACCGTGTAATAGTTGTGCTGGTTTATTCATTTGTTGTCTCTCTCTCCACACTAGAGCACAGGCATCCCGGGTCAGCGATGTCGGGACTTTCCTACCACCAGCACCTAGTGTTTAGGCCGCCTGAACTGCTGCTGGGGGCGGAGGTAGAAGTCGCTGTGCCCTTTCCCGGAAGCTTCCTCAGTTTTTAACTGTTCCCTCTGGGGGCTGCCCCAGGGAGTCCGTTCTCTGATGCTCCCCTTTCTGAGGCTCCATGTGGGTATTTATAATATGAATTAAAAGCCTGATTACGCTGACACCAAATCCCTGGGTTCTAACCTCACCTTGTATTGCTCATTATAATCACAATGGCCAATATTTTAGGAGCTCCTACTTTGCACCTACTTCCCCCTGGTTAATCTCTTTATGAGCTTCAAGCCTTTTAATGCTACCCTTATGAGGTGGATACTAGTATTATCCTCAGTTAGTAGATGAGAGAGCTGAGGCTCAGGGTCACACTGTGGGTACAAGACCGAGCCAACGCGGAAAACCAGCCGCCTGACTCCAGAATTCCACTCTTCACTATATTCTAGTGCCACCTGGTTCTAGAATGTTCATCATTTTGGGAGACTGGTTTCCATGTTCCCACAGTGCAAGTCCCTTGTCAGCCCTTATGGATGGTTGGCTCCTGAACTAAAGGAACATGCAGACAAATACTCTTTTCTTAAAACAAAAAAGTTTTATTTTTTTTAAATTACTGCTACAAGTTTGTCCCAAATTCCTACTATGTCAGCTGTTGATAAACTGAGGAGAATAGTATGGGAATCTCAGAATTTCTTTCTTCCTGCATCCTAAGGCCCCCAGAAGAGCCGGGTGCATCCGGCCTGCTTTGGGCCTGCTCCCTAACCCGAGCTCCACAGGGGTCTGGCAGGGCCTGTGGCGGGGAGGGCACCCCACAATCTGGAGGGGCCCCGAAGTCCCTCTTTTCTATATTTTTTGGTGGGTGTAGGGGGTTTTCAGCTCTATTTCTCCTTCCATGGAAAGTTCCATTCTCTACTAATGTTTCCAAGTTGTGCATCGTTTTGACATTATTTGCCCTTTATCAGAGCTCCCTTAAAAGGGGCAAGAGTGCAGGGTGGGAATGAGGCCTTGACCTCTCCCCTTAAAGGTGAGAGGGTCTGACCCAACACAAAGCAACATGCATTTGGACTTAGTTTTCATTTTAACAAAGAGGTGATGATTTTCCGAAGTGACATATAATCATTAACCTCCTCGTCGGATTGGAAAATGGATCTCTCTCTGCAGCTTCTGTGCTCGAACCACTTCATCACACTGTTGTCTTTGGGTAATTTCAATTAGAGTGGGGTCTGTCTGGCACAACATCACGCCCCCTATCGGAGGGTGGCTGGCTAAAGGACGGGGGAAGTGAAGGGATTATGTGAATCGTGTTCTGTCCCTTTGCACGTCTATGGGAAGTCTGTGACTGAAGCTCCACGGCATGTGGTCTCACCTTCCGGAACAGTGGGATTAAGCTAGGTGTGTAAAAGTCCACACTCCTGGCCACTAAGACACTATTTGACTGAAATACTGCTTCGGGGACCTAAGACTTACCAGTGCACTGAAATGCAACTCCCGCAAAGGTCTGGTTTGCTCCTACGAGCCTCCAGTTGCTGAACATGGAGCCTCGATAGTCAGTTTTGGGGGAACCAGAGATTAAGATGTGATGATTCTTTGTCTCCCTCCCTGAGTGTGTTATATGTGGTGAAAAAATTCAACTACAGAACATCCCATTCCCACACTTGCCCAACCACAGAGCCCTGTGGGAGACCAATGGGGACGACGACTAAGCTTACATTTATCAGGATTCTCGTCTTCTGCCTTGGCCCTCACAGCTCCTATGAGGATGAAAATGAAACAGGAAAACGTGCGTGGATGATCCGGGAGCTGGCTGATCCTGGTGAGAAATTATTGAGGTGAACAGAGGCTCAGGCCAGTTTAAGAGAAGGAAGAGGCTCCTTTCTGCTGACGTTGGCAGATGACATTGTGAGCACAGTGCACGTTCCGGGTCGTCTGGACCCGTGCTGCGTGCGTCCCATAGAGTCCCAATGGAAGACTGTCATTGAAATAGGCATAAAAAAGCAGTGCTAGATAAGTTTAAAAAGCAGCTAATGTCACATGAACATAAAACTCTATTCAATAAATGCCTAAGATAATAAAAGAGATAATTCCCAGTGACCATTAGGGAGCAATACTAAAAGAAAAGTAAGATGAAGGGAAACCGTTGGATTGAGTCATGGATGTCCTATTAAGCACTGCAATAATGTGGATAATGAAACTGGACTCGATGGGCCAGATCTAATATCAATAAATTCAATCAAGGACAGATATA
>PVKU01009554.1:0-60630 GCA_004027475.1 Anoura caudifer | reverse complement strand
GAACGAGTTTCAGTCTACAATCACAGAGGTTTCTGTCTCTTGAAACTGTTTACTCACATGAAAGTGCTTCACGGACTACTACCAGATAGCTTAATACTTTCCCCCCAAATTTCCAGGAACCTATGAAATGCTTAGACACACACTCAAGCCTGCTAGAATAAGATCGCCACTTGTCTTGCTATTGATAGTGGTCTTCTACTCAGCTTCCCCCTTTCCCCATCTCCTAGAGGTGAGAACATCTGGAAATCTGACTTGGAGACTAAATCCGGGGCGGGGGTGGGGGGGTGGGGGGGGTAACATTAACTGTAAGAATACTTGAGAGACTTGTGTGGTGCGTTGAAGAACAGGCTGCCTCATGGACGTGTCCACAGGGTGGTGATTGCTGAGGGGGAAGGGGATATTAGAGGACTAAATGGTAATGGGAAAAAACATAATAAAGATTATATATATATATATATTTTTTTTTTTTAAAGGAGTAGAACAGGCTGGAAGTAGACTCAACAGATTTAATGTTAACCCTTCACCAGACCGACTGCCTTCTGCAATGTCTACCAGAAAACTTTCATCAGCTGCATGTCTTCTTTTTTTACTTTAATTGGTGTTCAAGTACAGTTTTCTGCCTTTTACTCCCATTCCAGCCCACCCCCCAGCCCTCCCCACCACCCTCCTGTTTCCACACCCCTAGTTTTTATCTATGTGTCTTTTACACCTGTTCCTGCAAACCCTTCCCCTTTTCCCCTGAAATTCCCTCCCCTCTCCCCTTCTGGTCACTGTCAGCCTAATCAACAAAACAAACAAGCAAAATATAACCAAAGACACTGAAACAGACATCAGCTGCACTTCCTAGCAAAGGTCTACAGATAGAATTGATTCCATACCATTTCAATTTCACCATATCTTATTGCTTGTCCTAGGTAAATGGTTATTTTTAGCACGCTATTAGAGCTTGATTTTTCACTTAGACTACATGGAAACCTATTTTGTGGTTGTCTTTGTGAATCATTATTGTTTTCTTTCTTATAATAGGAACGCCCACCGAAGCCTGAAGCTCCCTGGCTGCTTACCCCCATGTGGTTCACATGCTGTGACTTAGAGGAATCGCTTCCAATTTTCGCAGGACTTACACAATATATGTTGTTAAAACCTATTTCCATACGCATAGGTAATATGGCAAAAGGATAGAGTATTGTAGGGTATTGTAAACCAGCTCGTGAATCCTAACTTGTCTCCTTTAACATTTTCTACAGTATCAGTCATTTTCACCAGGATATTTCCTCATTCTTAAGAAATTGTGAATGACTCGTTTTCCTAATTTCTTGAATTAAATGCTTAGCCTATGAATTTCAATATTTCATGTTCACTGCATTACACCCATTTTAAATATATATATATACACATTTACTAAGTATTGCCTTAGCTGCATCCCATAGTTTTTTTAGAACTTTTGGTTGAAGGGTAACATGCACACAGAAAAGTGCACAAAATCAAAATTGTACAACTTGACTAATTGTCAAAAACTGACTATACTCATGAGCCACTACCCACGTCGAGCACCAGAACAGCCTCAGCTTCCCAGAATCCTCTCACACTCCTTCCCAGGGCGCTTACCCTCTCCCCAGAGGTAATGACTGCTCTGAACTATAATATCCTATATTAATTTTCCCCCACAACTTTTAATATGTAGCCCTTTCAATGCTAAAAGTATACTGTTTAGCTTGAAAGCAATTAGGATATTTTGGAACTATCTTTTTTATTAATAGTTGTATTCTAGAAATTATATTCATAGTCTGCATAATATTGATTCTTTGTAATTTATTTAGACTTTAGTTTATGTAAAATATTCCGAATGTGACATTTCTTGGATGTTAAGACTCCATATGTTCAGTTACCATCCATCACTATGCATACAAAATTTTCATCTGTTTGTGATGAGAACTTTTAAGATTTACTCTCTGAGCAACTTTCAAATATACAATACAATATGATTAACTGTAGTCATCATGCTGTACATTACATCCCCAGGACTTATTTAGTTTTATAACTGGAAGCTTGTACCTTTTGACTCCCTTCACCCAGTTTGCCCACTCCTCCACCTCCTCCTCTGGCAACTACCAATCTGCTCTCTGTACCTATGAGCTTGCAGCCACCTTGAACCAAAGAGCACTGTGGTGTGCTGGCCCTTGTGGTCCCACACCGTGTAATTGTCTGTCCTCCATAAGGAAATTAGAAGTCTTGCAGAGGTGCACACTACTGCAGGGCGATGGTCTTAGGTGTCACTACATTCCTGTCAACAACTCTGTGATTGCTGTTATTAGGCCTTCAGAGGAAAGCCCCGACAGACCACCTGGAGAAGGTAGTTTTATAGCCTAAAATGTAAGCCAACTATTTTGCCTAATGTTTGACACTGTTTCATCACTGGCTGTGTTGGCTTGTGAGAGGCTCAAAGCACACTGTGCCCCCTCTACCTAGAGGAATTTCAACGCTAATTCCTACTGCACGTTATAACCATTGTAAGAGCTAAGTAGGATCCTAACCCTTATGTGAAATGCAAGCCCATTCTTATAATATTCCAGGGCTAGTGGGGAGCAATGTACTATGCTTATCAGGGCATGAAGCTGTATTATACATGTTGATTTGGTCATATATTATTTACATTGTTCAAATTATATATGCCAGAATTTTCCATTTGCTTCATCTGTCTGTCACAGACTGACAATGGTATGTTATTTCCTAACACAATTATTATTTTCTGCTTTTTCCTCTACCTCCAGCAGTGATTGATGTATTCTTATCCTATTTATTATCTGGGATATATCATTTCATTTTAATCTGTTTTTTTATTATGAGGTTTGTATTTTAATCTAACTGATGTGATTTGTCCCATTTAATTATATTTGCCTTGAATTCTAACTTACACAATGTTACTCTTACCACTTCAATTTTTTGTTTGCATTTGGTTAGTGCATTCTCTGCATCCTTTTATTTTAGCCTCAGTTATATTTTTTTTAGTTTTGCTTTTTGTAAGTAATTTTCTGTTGAAGTTTTTTCTCATCTAATTTAAATATTTTGTTCTTTAATTAGGTTGGGTATGAGGAGATTGATATATTTAGATTTGTAGAAAAAACTGATAGTAAATGTACAGATTTTTAAATTACCAACTACATTTATTTAATTTCAAAATCAAAACAACTGTAATTAAAGCATCTTTTAAAATTATGTTTCCAGGATCTTTTGAGACATTCATTAACCCACAAGAATGGGAAGGATATCTCAACGGGGACACAGAAGAGCAATTAATGACACAAGAGAATGAGGCCATACAGATTGATCTTTGGCTTTCAGAATTAAGTTCTTTCCAAAAGCTAATCCTTATTAAATGTTGTAAAGAAGAAAAGGTAAGTTATCTTTTTAACCGAAATAATTGTGTTATAACTATTTCTATCAAAGCTCACCAGCTAGTTATGATCCATGAACTGATTAGATTTGTTTAAAGAGTAACGATGGCCAACCTTGGGAGGAAAGACTAAGAAATGGAGACCCTGTGTTATTAACAAAACATAATACGCTAACAAAAAAGATGAAAGAAAAGGCTGGAGAGCCATCCCCAAACCCGGCCACCCTAGTGTGCACTGTTGAGGAACTTGCGCTCTCTGCCAGGGAGCACAGTCTGCTGGCGGGTGGTAGCAGGGAACTGCTGGGCCTTTCAGATCGTGGCAGCACTGGGAAGAAGGCATTTGAAGAGAAAAAAACATAGTCACCAAGACTAGTTAGTTTGAAGACTATTGAAGAGCCTGTCTAGGCAAGAAATGATGGCAGCCTGAATAGGATAGAGGTCGCAGACTGAAGAGGTGGAGGGGCACGTGGAGACGAGACAACTGCTTCAGCTCCCAGTTTCTCTTGGGTCCCAACAGGGATAGGCTGTTATCAACAACTTCAGCAAATGTGAAAGAAGAAACATGTCAGAGAAAGATCTCACTGAGTCTGCAGTGCCTGCCAGCTATCAGAATGTATAACCATCAGGAAACTGATTAATATGTAGGTAGAAAACTCTAGAGAGAAATATAGGTTAGAAATAGAGATTTGGGAATTACCAGCATTAAGTTGGAAAGTAAAACTAAGGGAGTTGTTGAAATTGTAGAGGAATAACAAATAATAGAATAAGAGAAAAGAGGCAGGCAATGGATGAAACCCTGAGGAGCACCGATGTTTAAAGAGAGGAGGAGGAGCCCATGAGAAGCAATAGTCAGGAGGCAAGGAGAATAACAGGAGGAAAAAGTGACGTGGAAACCAAGGAAGTATGGAGCTTGCAAACTCCCCTGCAAACCATATGCTCCCACCAACCCTTGTGGGAGCTCCTAAACAGGTTGCTGTTAACTTAAATACTGTCATCCTCTTTGAAGACAACATGAAGCCATTTAGATCAAACATAGAAAACATCCCCAGGTCCTGCCTTTGCCGGAGCTCAGTTGCCTTCAGAAACCTTGTCATGCCAACTGTGATATTTCTAGACATGGAAATGCTTTCCAGATCCGACAAGCAAAGACACATCATCAAGTTCCAATGTCTGGGAAACTCCCTCCCACTGAGGTTTGAGCTTCTCTCTGTATCTGAAGACAACCAGCTCCCTGTAATCTGAGCCCAGGTGTTACTTTGGGCATTTCCTGTACTTCTCTGTGCCTTCACAAATGATTTCTATTATCTGTCTTTTTTATAATAGCCATCCTAGTGAGTGTAAAGTGGTATCTCATTGTAGGTTTGATTTGCATTTCCCTAATGGCTAATCATGATGAGCATCTCTCTCTCTCTTTTTTTTAAGATTTTATGTATTTATTTTTAGAGAGGGGAAGGAAGGGAAAAAGAATGGGAAGGAAACATCAGTTTATGAGAGATACTTTGATTGGTTGCCTCTCTCACACCTCCAACTGGGGACCTGGCCCACAACCCAGGCATGTGCCCTGACTGGGAATTGAACTGGCGACCTTTTGGTTCACAGGTCGGAACTCAAGCCACTGAGCCACACCAGCCAGGGTGGTGAGCATCTCTCTTATACTTAATGGCTATTTGTAGAACTGTCTATTCAGCTCCTTTGACATTTTTAATTGGGTTATTTGTCCTTTTATCAAAGATTTGAAAGTTCTAGAAACACAGAAATGAAGATCACATGGAGAGTTAGCAACAGGGGAGTGGGAGGAGGAGAGAGGGGGGAAAAGGTACAGAGAATAAGTAGTATACACGGTAGGTAAAAAATAGACAGGGGAGGGCAAGAATAGTGTGGGAAATGTAGAAGCTAAAGAACTTATGACACATGGACATGAACTAAACGGGGGAATGTGGGTGGGAGGGGGTGTGCAGGGTGGAGGGGAATGATGGGGGAGAAATGGGACAACTGTAATAGCATAATCAATAAAATATATTAAAAAATAAAATAAAATTTTAAATAGTTAAAAAAATATTTGAAAGTTCTTTATGTATTCTAGATACAAGTCCCTTATCAGATACATGATCTGAAAAAATGTTCTCCCATTCAATGGTTATCTTTTCACTTTGTTGACAGTGTCCTTTGAAGCACAAGTTTGGTTTTTTTTTTTAATTTTGATGATGCCCAGTCTATTTTTCTTTTGTTGCTCATGATTTTTGTGTCACATCTAAGAAGCCATTGCCTAATCCAAGGTCATAAAGACTTACTCATATGTTTTCTTCTAAGTTATAAAGTTTCATCTTTTACATTTATATCTTTGATCCATTTTATTCATCCCACAAGAAGCCATACCTTTATAAATAATAAAAACAGTACAAATTTCAAACCAGCCTGCAGTTACTCTTTTGAAACATCAAAAAAGCTCCTCATTTTTAGATGGTTACATTGTTAATTCCATAATAGCATTTTCAATATTATTCATGTTGTTCTTCAAGGTTCAGGCTGCCATTGCTCTCGACACATGTGCTTGGCATGACCAATTACTTGTGTGTCCATAATTTCCACACCTGTTTCATCAACTTCTTCCTTTTCACTCTCCGCTTTTACAGTTGGAGTCTGTGTGTTTACTTGAATATTTGACACACCTTCACCTTGAACTTTGACTTTATCAGCAGCTGCTAGTTGTGCTTGATAAGATAAATCCTTGACCTTGGCTTCCCCCAAAACTATGTAGGTATCTGAAGCTGGACTCTTGTAGACATCTGGTTTTGTGATGACGAAGAGGGTACTCTTAGATCTCTGCACAGTGACCCTAGCAAGCCCTGTAACCTGTCAAAGACCCAGTTTGCACATGCCTTTCTGTGTCTTCTTTTCACTCAGCTCTTGGCTTTACTGACTGGTCCTTCATCAATTTCAGTTGCTGCTGCCTGCCGGGCTCATTGGGTGGTTGCCTCTGTGGCCTTGTTGCTGGAGCTCTGATACTGATTCATCACTGTCAGATTCAGTTCTAGACCTTGTCTCAACCTGGAGCTGTAGCAACTCCTGCTCTGTAACAGAGGTGGTTTCTGTGGCTTTGCCTGGCATTTTCTGTGGGATATGCAGAGCCACGATGGTGGCAGAAAGAGCTCTTTGATCCATTTTGAGTTAATTTTTTTACATAGTGTTAGGTAAGGAACCAATAGATTCTTTTGCATGTGGCTATTCCTAGCACCATTTGTTGAAAAGACTATTACTTCCCCCATTGAATGGTCTTGGCACCTTTGCCAAGAATAAATTAAGAAACTATAAGAGTTTATTTTAGAAATATCAAGTCTATTCCATGCCCCAGGTGGTGTGGCTCAGTGGATTAAGTGCTGGCCTGTGAACCAAAAGGTCACTGGTTCTATTCCCACATGCATGGGTTGTGGGACGGGTACCCAGTTGGGGGCATTGGAGAAGCAACTGATCAAAATTTCTCTCCCTCTGTTTCTCCCTTCCTTCCTCTCCCTCTAAAAAAGTAAATAAAATCTTTTTTTAAAAAAGTCCATTGATTGTATGGCTATCCTTATGCCAGTATTTTGCTATCTTGATTACTGTAGTTTTATAGCAAGTGTTGAAATTGGCAAGTGTGAATTCTCCAACTTTGTTCTTGTTAATCAAGATTGAATGCCTATTCAATTTGGGATTCTTTGAGTTTCCATGTGAATTTTAGGATAAGTTTGACAGTTTCAAAGGGGAAAAAACAGCCAGAATTTTTAAAAGCATCTATAGGTCAATTTGGGTCATATTGTCAACTTAAATTTAACATTGTCTTTCAACCCATGGACATGGGATGTTTTTCTGTTTATTTGGATCTTCTTTAATTTATTTCAACAGTGTTTTAGAGTTCTCAGATTGTTTTTCACTTCTCTTATTAAATTTATTTCTATGTATTTTGTTCTTTCTGATACTTTTATAAATGGAATTACTTTCTTAATTTCATTTTTAGTTTTCTCATTGCTACTGTAGAGAAATACAATTGATTTTTGTATATTTTTGTATCCTGCAAACCTGCTGAACTTGTATATTAGTTCTAATAGATTATTTACTAGGTTCCTTAGCATTTTCTGTACACAAAATCATGTCATTGGCAAATAGAGATAGTTTCACCTCAACCTTTACAACCTAGATATCTTTCATTTTGTTTTTTGTCCAACTTCCCAATCTATCACATCCAGTAAAATGTTGAATAAAAGTGATTAGACTGGATAACCTTGCCTTGTTCCTCTTAGGAAGAACATTATTTAGTCTTTCCATTAAATATGATGTTAGCTATGACATTTTCATAGATATCTCTTAACAGATTAAGGAAGTCCCCTCCTATTTCTAGTATTTGGAGTGTTTCTCTGGAGTTTTTTTTTTTTATATTTTTAAATTAAATTTATTTTTGGAGAAGGGGAAATGTCACTTTATAATTTCCTTTTTATAAAAATATGCTAGAAAGATAGAATTTTTACTTAAAGAGACAGATTTTTAAAATTTACATTGACCAAGCTATATTATTTTCTCAGATTTTTGAGATATAATTGACATATAACATTGTATAAGTAAGAGTATACAATGTGATGATATGATACACACACATATTGCAAAATGATTACTACAATATGGTTAGTACCACATCCATCACTTCTCATAATTGCCATCACTTCACATGTCAGATACACTGACTTAGCAGTTTTTAAGTGTACAACATTGTTAACTATAGTCGCCATGACATTCATGAGATCCTCAGTACTTGTTCATATCATAACTGGAAGTTTTACCCTTTAACCCCATTTCTCACACTCTCTGTCACCTAGCAACCAACATTTTACTCTGTTTCTGTGAGCTCAGCTTTTCTAGATTCCACAGATAAGTGATATATATATCATACAGTATTTGAGTTTCTCTGACTTGTTTAGCTTGGTGTGCTCTCCTCAAGGTCCATCAATGTAATCACAAGTGGCAGGATTTCCTTAATTTTTACAACTAAATAATATCTCATTGCATGTATTTACCACATTTTCTTTATCCATTAATCCGTAGGTAGATCTTTATGTTGCTGCCATGTCTTAGCTATTGTGAATAACGCTGCATTTAATATGAGAGTTCAGGTATCTCTTTGAGGTAGTGATTATTATTTCACTCACACAAATACCCAGAAGTGATATTGTCCTATCATTGGCAGTTATATTTTTCATTTTTTAAGGACCCTCCATAGTGTTTTCCCATAGCAGCTGTGGCAGTTTACATTCCTGCCAGCAGTGCAAAAGGGCTCCCTTTTCTCCACATCCTCGCCAACACTGATTATCTCATCTTCTTGTTAACACCCATTCTAATAAGTGTGAGGGGATATTTATTGTGATTTTGATTTGCACTCCTGGGGTGACAGTTATGTAGAGCACCTTTTCATGTACCTGTTGGCCATTTATATATATTCTTTGGAAAAATCCCTATTCAAGTTCTTTGTTCATTTTTTAAAATTGATTCTAGAGAGAGTGGAAGGAGGGAGAAAGAAAAGGAGAAAAACATTGGCATGAGAGAAAAACACTGATGTGAAAGAGAAACATCAATTAGTTGCCTCTTGCACATGCCCTGACTAGGGACCAAACCCACAACCTAACATGTGCCCTGACTGGAAATAGAACCCATGATCTTTCTGTCTGCTGGATGAGGACCAACCGAGCCACACCAGCCAGGACTTTTTGCTCATTTTTAAATCAGATCATTTGTTTTTTGCTATTGAGTTAAATGAGCCCCTTATATATTTTGGATTTTAGCCCTTTATCACATATACGGTTTGCAGATATTTTCTCCTGTTGCATAAGTTGCCTTCTCATTTTGTTGACCATTTCTTTTGCTGTGCAGGAGCTTTATCATTTGATGTAGCCCTGCTTACTTTAGCTTGTTGTTACTTATGCTTTTGGTGTTATATCCAAAAATGTGTCACCAAAACCAATGGCAAGGAGCTTTTTCCCTATAATTTCTCCTAGGAGTTTCATATTTGGGGTCTTATATTAAACTCTTTAATCCATTTTGAGTTAATTTTGTGAGTGGCATAAGAAAGGGGTCCAACTTCATTCTTCTACATGTGAATATCCAGTTTACCCATCACCATTTTTTTAAAGAGACTATCCTTTCCCCACTGGTTATATCTGGTTCGCTTCTCAAATATTAGTGGACCATATATGTATGGGTTTATTTCTGGGCTCTAAGTTATATTCTAATCATCTTTGTGTCTGTTTTTATAACAATACAATACTGCTTTGATTATTATCCTTTGTAATATAGTTTGAATTCAGGAAGGGTTCCGCCTCCACCTTCAATCTTCTTTCTCAGGGTTGCTTTGGCCATTTGGGTAATTTGTAGTTCCATAAAAACTTTAGGATTCTGTTATTTCCATGAAAAATGTTAATGGAATTTTGATTCCAGCAAAATTACTGAAGGGTCACAGAGAGAAGTTGATCAGTTCCAATCAAGTGATATGGAAGGACCTTGAGAAGAAGGTCAGTAGATACTATCTAAGACCTACAGAAGCATTGTACAGGGGTATACATAAAGACCCCAAGTTAACTACGGACTCAGGATCACTGCAGAATAATGAGACTTTCTTGGATGGAATGGGATCTGGTCAGAACTCTGAAAGTAAGGATATTTTAGATAGAGTACACATAAGCTGGAGCTGAGGAACTGGTAAGAAACACCAAGGCAGGACACTTTCAATACTCCTACAAGCTCAGCAGCATTGTCAGCCATAAGGGAACACTCTCTATTCAGACTGTTATATCAGTGATGGATTCAAAATCAAAAAGCAAGCCTGGTTCATTTATACTGACTGGAATAACTAGAATCCAAGAAGACTCTATGCTGAGTGAATGAGATAGGAGTTGTTACCTTTATCTTTTATATGGACAAGATCCTTAATGCACTATTGGAACCTATTCTATTGAATTGCCTCTTCCTCCACCTGAGAATCATGAACCTTACATATCACTAGAGAGACAAATCACAGTAACGCAAAGCAAAACACAGAAAACCACACGTGAATTCCACAGGAAATCTTGGCTCTATTGCTTAACCTGATACATGTCCTTTCCCTACTCAATGTGCTTAACCATGTTCTTGGATATATGTATTTCTGAGTACATACGAGGTAGACTAGAGCCTAGCTGAAGGTATGTTTTATGCAAACTTATTTTCTCCATGTTTGAAATGTTTCATAAAGAAAAGTAGTACACGCACATGAGAAATTGCATATGTAACTAGTAGTTTGTGATCTTTCATTAATAAAGCCACTGGAAGCCTAGATCTCTATTTAATAGTAATAGATTGCCCTGTTTACCAGAAAAATATTTCTCCAACTTTTAAATTCAAAAGCATATCATGAGTGTGTTCCACTTTTATGTTTACATAATAGCTCCAAGAAAAGAATCACTGGTACTTCATCTTGTTGTCATTTATTGTGAACTCTATGAGCACTTTTTGTCAAAGTAGAAGGCAAATAAATAGCTCATTTCATTGAAAATATTTTAAATAAAAATGCTAAAGAAATTTATGCTGGAATTACACTCAGTCACACAGCAACATGGCTAGAACAAAGCTCCGGCCCCCTCGGCCCTGCTGCAGGGCTGTCCCTTCTGGACCATGCCACCAGCGGTCAGCACCACCACATATACCCGCTCAGGTGGGCAAGCATGTGAGCATCTTTTCCCAGTTTGGCCACATTGGGGTGCGATCCAAATCCAGGGTCCTGAACCAGGCCAAGATGCCCCTCCCAAAACAACACCACTAACTCGGTGAGGCTTGCTGGGACAGGGTGTCACCAACATCTAACCGGGGGCTAGCGGTAAAGCCAAGCTGCCGCTGACGGTTGTGAATGGTGAGCACTGCGCCTCACCTTTAAGGTAGTCATTCATTGTAGACAGTTTTTTAAGATTTTATGTATTCATTTTTAGAGAGAGGGGAAGAGAGGGAGAGAAACATTGATGTGCAAGAGAAACATCCATCAGTTGCCTCTCACATGCCCCCAACCAGGAACCTGGCCCACAACCCAGGCATGTGCCCTGACTGGGAATCAAACCTATGACCTTTCAGTTTGCAGGATGACATCCAATCCACTGAGCTGCACCAGTTCCTGCTCACCGTAGATACTGTAGGTTAGGTTTGTCTATTTATCATGACAGTTTCCAAGCACAAGTATCTTAAAAAGGGATATTTTTTTCTATCTCAAATAAAGGCTTCATATGGGCTACCAAGAGACAAGAAATGCGTAGGTTGGCTAGGGTTCGATCAATGAAGAAAACACATTGGTGCAGAAAATGGCCAGGCAGGGGGATGATCATGGGGGCTGAGGCTTCTTCCCAAGAGAGATCAGAAGAGGCTGATGAGTAAATGAGAGATGAAGATGGTGAGACGATATATGGAGTCAATTCTTCTGAGAAGTTGGCTTGTGAATGAAGAGCAAAGAAATGAAATAGTAGCTGGGAAGGGCCTGCAATCAAGAGAAGGCTCTTGTTTGGGTTTTAAGACTAGGGGACAGTAGAGCCTAGTTGTATGATGATTGGGAGGTCATGGAGGAAGGGGGAGATCCATAATGCAGAAAGAAGCAATGGAAGGACTGAAAGAGAAGTCCATACGAATGCGAGAGGGGTGGAACAAAAAGAGGCAAGGAAGAGGAGACCGCAGGTTCATAGGCGGAATGACGAGGGCCTTTCCTCTCGTCCGACAGTTCATCCTGGCCAATGAAGTCATGAGAACCGTGGCTGTCAGAAGTCATGCAGTGTACAAATCCACCAAATTGATCCACAGGAAGAAATATATCTAATCAAGAGAGAATTAATTCAAAGTGCAGGGCACCAACCTCTGAGAAGTTGAAGGGGAAATAGGACAAAATTATGAAGGACACTCAACCAACACAGTTTTTTAACGTTTTTCTTTTTGCCTTTCAGGTGGTTTTTGCTCTTACAGACTTTGTAATAGAAAATCTTGGAAAATGCTTTATAGAGACGCCACCTACTGACCTGCCTACTCTGTATCAAGACATGTCATACAACACTCCCCTGGTGTTTATCTTAAGCACAGGCTCAGATCCCCTGGGCGCATTTCAGAGGTTTGCCCGGGAGAGCGGGTATTCAGAACGGTAAGGTCATATTGTGCAGTATTAACAACTCATATGAACATCTCCTTGTTAAAATGTGCCCTTTTGTTTCCCTCTTTGGAGTGCAAATCCCTACATTAAGGTAGTCTTTACTAAATAAATGAAGATACATTAATATTTAGTTAAGTACGTTGTTACAATGGAGTCAAAAATCATAAGAGCAGATGTAAATTTCACTTAAGAAACAGAAGATTGTTTAAAATGTTGAAGTATGATAATCTAGTGGGACAGTGACTAAAACTTACTTGTTGTCTAAGACATTTTTAATGTAACTGTAAAGGAATACAGTTTATTCCTTATGTTCAAATATGCAAAAAAATCTATAGTTCTTTATATTGTATTAACTTCATCTCTTTCATGAGCCTCTGCTATGCTGAGTGATAGAGCAAGCGGGAAGTTTAACTCATTATTATATTTTCTTCTGATATAAATGTCTCTAGGGTAAGCTGATTTGATTTCTTTCTCATGAATACTCAGTCTTCCTGGCTTCTCCTTCTTTCCCCATTCCTCCCCAAGATGGTGTCCAGATGGATAGGAAAGGGCACAATACCACAGGGTGGCAAGGGACAGTAGGAGTCTCTTATCTAGGAGGTAACCCCCAGCTCCGACAGGCCCCTGCACGGAGTGGCTGGCCTGCCCTGGTCCCTGGACTGCGGATTACAGATGATGGATCCCCTCTGTTCACTTGCAGTTTATCTGTTAGGCTTCTGCAGCAAAACGGAGTCCACAGTGTGTGTATATGTATGATATGCATATAATATAATATTCTACATATATTATGTTAATATATATGTAGTATATATATGAGAGATTGGTTTACATGATTATAGAGGCTGAGAAGTCCCAAAATCTGCAGTCAGCAAGCTAGAAACCCAGGAGAGTCGATATATAATCCCAGTCCAAGGCCAAAGGCCTGGAAACCAGAAGAATTGATGGTGTACATTCCATTATGAAAGCCAGCAGGCTCAGGACGCAAGAAGAGCCAATGTGCCTGTCTGACTCCAGAGGCCCTGAAAAGACCAATGTGCCAACTCAGTTATGCGGGAGTTCGCTTTTACTCAGGATTTTTCTTCTATTCTAGTCTTCAGTAGATTGGTTGGGCCCATCCACATTAAGGAGGCCAATTTGATTTACTAAGTCTACTAATTTAAATGTTAATGTAAGCCCAAAACATCCTCACAGACTCACCCAAAATAATGTTTGCTCAAACGTCTGGAAACTGTGGCCCAGCCAAGTTGACACACACATTTAACCATCAAATGGTCCTAGACATCCGCCTTTGGTTCTGAAGTTCTCACAAAGAATTAGCATACAGAACTATTAAGAGCTCCTGTGAATTAATAAGAAAAAGAAAACAATTCAGTAGGAACAAAGACAAAGAATTTTAACAAGATATTCTCAGATGAGGAAACCTAAATACCTGGTAAGAATCTGAAAAGATATCCAACCTTCCTAGTAATTAGGAAACAACAAACTAAAACCATAAAGAGATGTCATTTCATACAAATCAAATTGCAAAATGGAGCAAAGATATGGATATAGAGACATTTACTGCAAGCGGGAGTTAAAGTCACTTTGAAGAGTAATCGACAGTGTATTGAAGTTGAAGATGGCAACCCCGTTATGCTAAAAATTCACCACTGACTTTGCACCATAGAACAAAATGATTCATGTGCATGCAAGGAATCATGTTCAAGAATATTTGTAACAACATAATTGATAATAACAAAAAAACTGGAAGCAACCAAAATTTCCATGTAAAAAATGATTATATAAATTGTGGTATATTCATAAAATTGAATACAATATAGCCATGAATATGAATAAATTAGAACCAGTATATCAATATGGATGAGTCATACAAAGTAATATATGGTTGCAGAAAAAGTATATAATATTGGAGAAGTATAAAATGTTTTTTAAAACTTTTATTGGAAAACCTTTTACTTGTAATCAAAATAATATCTGCATTATTTTCTATTCTTTTTTCAATTACAGTTGACATTCAATATTATTTTATATTAGTTTGAACATAGGGGAGCATATATCTTTTTGAATTAGTGTTTTAGATCTCTTCAGATAAATACCCAGAAGTGGAATTGCTGAGTCAATAGAGTAGCTGCATTTTTAATTTCTTGAGGAACCTCCACACTGTTCTCCATACTGACTGCGCCGATTTGCAATCCCACCAACAGTACATGAGGGTTCCCTATTCTCTACGTTCTCAGTTGCATGTGTTTGTTGATTTACTGATGATGGCCATTCTGACAGGTGTGAGATGATATCTCATTGTGGTTTAACTTGCATTTATGTGATGGTTAGTGATTATGAGCATCTTTTCATGCACCTGTGCCCTCATTGCAGAACTGTCTACTCAGGTCTTCTGCCCATTCTTTAATTAGATTATTTTTGGTGTCAAGTTCTATGAATTCTTTATAAATTTTGCATATTAAAGCCAATATTGGATGTATCATTGGTAAATGTCTTCTTCCAGTTGGTATGTTGTCTTTGTGTTTCACTGATGGTTTCTTTTGCAGTACAAAAACTTTATTTTGATGTAGTACCATTTGTTTATATTTTTTTCTTTTGTTTCCCTTGCCAGAGGACATATATCAGAAAAAAAATATTTCTAAGTGCATTGTCAGAGAGTTTACTGCATATGTTTTCTTTTAGGAGTTTTATGGTTTTGGGTCTTACATTTAAATCTTTAATCCATTTTGAGTTTTTTATTGTATATAGTGTAAGAATGTGATCTGGTTTTTTTTTTTACATGTATTTGTCCAGTTTTCCCAACACCATTTATTGAATAGGGTGTCTTTACCCCCACTGTATATTCTTTTCTCTTGTGTCATAGATTAATTGCCCATATAGGCATGGTCTCTCTATTCTGTTACGATTATCTATGTACCTGCTCTTATGTCAAAACCATTCTGTTTTTTTATTATTATACCCTGATAGTATCGTTTGATACCAGGTAGTGTGAGAGCTCCAAATTTCTTCTTCTTTCTCAAGATTGCTGTGGCTATTGGGGTCTTTTGTGGTTCCATATAAATTTTAGGATTATTTGTTCTAGTTCTGTGAAAAATTGATATTTTTATAGGGATTGTATTGAATCTATATAGATTGCTTTGGGTAGTACAGACATTTTAACAATGTCAGTTCTTCCTATCCATGAGCATGGTATATACTTCTATTTATTTGTACCTTCTATAATGTCTTATAACATCCTCAGTATATGTCTTTTACCTCTTTGGTTAAATTTATTCTGGCATTTTATTTTTAATGCAATTATAAATGGGATTGTTTTCTTAATTGCTTTTCCTGATACTTTGTTATCAGTGTACAGAAATGCAAACAATTTTTTAATATTAATTTTGTATCCTACTATTTTACTGAATTTGTATATCAGTTCTAACGCAGTTTTGGCGTAATTGTTAGGGTTCTCTCTATATAGTATCATGTCATCTGCAAATAATGACAGTTTTACTTCTTCCCTTCTAATTTAGATGCCTTTTATTTCTTTTTCTTGTCTGGCCATTGTGGCTAGGACTTCCAGTAAGATTTTTAAACATATATTCATATATATTATATATTGTTCAGGAATTCATATTTTTGCAATAATAGTAAAAGAAAGTTAGGTAAATTATACCAAATATAGGATAGCAGTGACCTTGGTGAGTGAAGGTAAGTAATGAAGAGACAAGTGAACAGGAAGGAGCACACTGCAGGGTCAGGTTATCTACATAATGTTTTATTTCTTAAGTTGGGTTATAGGTACATGCATACTCATTATGTTGGCTTTAACTTTTGTATGCCTTAAATATTTCGTAGAAATTATTAAAGGCAAAAGTATTCAAGATAGCAATTAGAGAATTGGGAGAGATGTTAAAAGATAGTTAATGTATGCTAAGTGATGCATGCATGAGGGGGTAAAAAAAGAAGTGCAGAAGAACTCTGTATTGCTTTAGGCCAGAGTTTTGTGGTTAAATGGACATGTTGCAAGTTTAAGGGAAATCACTAAAATATAATAATACATAATCTATAGCTTCCAAACCAGCAGAGGGACAAAAGAATATATAGTGCAATATTGTAGCCAAACATTAGATAGGAAGGAAGAAGAAAAAGAAATTCCAATATAAAACATAGTAAGCCAAAAAGTCAAACAGGACTTCTGGCCAAGATGGAGGTGTAGGTAGACACACTGTGCCTCTTCACATAACCAAAAGAAAGACAACAACCAATTTAAAAATAAAAAACAACCAGAAATGACAGAAAATCAAATTGTATGGAAACCTGACAACCAAGGAGTTAAAGAAGAAACATTCATCCAGACAGGTAGGAGGGGCACAGACAAGCAGCCACGTAGAGAGGACTCATGGCAAGGTGGCAGCTGGAAGACAGGGCTAGGCGGTGGATCACAGACTGGGCAGTCCCAAATTCCTGTGCAGATAAACTGGGAGGAACAACTGGGGAGCCAGACAGACCATGCAACCCAGGGTTCCTGAGCGGGGAAATAAAGCCTCAAAGCTTCTGACTGGAAACACCTGTGGGGGTTGAGGTGGCAGTGGGAGAAATTCCCAGCTCCACAGGAGAGTCCATTGGAGAGACCCACAGGGTCCTAGAATGTACACAAACCCACCCACCTGGGAATCAGCACCAGAAAGAACCAATTTGATTGCGGGTAGCCAGGAAAGTGACTAAACACTGGCAGAGAGAGGAGCAAGTGGCACTGTTCCCTCTTGGACCCCTCCCCCACATACAGTGTGGGTTGCCCTACCCTGGTGAACACCTAAGGCTCCTCCCCTTACTACGTAACAGGCATATGCTGAAACAAAAAAAAAAAAAAAAAAATGGCCCAAATGAAAGAACAGATCAAAGCTCCAGAAAAAATACAACTAAGCAACAAAGAGATAGCCAGTCTATCAAATGCACAGTTCAAAACACTGGTTATCAGGATGCTCCAGGAATTCACTGGGTACTTCAACAGCATAAAAAAGACCCAGGCAGCAGTGAAGGTTGCATTATATGAAATGAAGAAAAATCCACAGGGAACCAACAATAATGAGAAGGAAACCATGACTCAAATCAACAGTTTGGAGCAGAAAGAAGAAAGAAACATGGAACCAGAACAGAAGAAAGAAACAAGAATTTTTAAAAATGAGGAGTGGCTTAGGAACCTCCAGGACATCTTTAAATGTTCCAACATCCGAATCATAGGGGTGCCAGAAGGAGAACAGGAAGACCAAGAAATTGAAAACTTATTTGAACAAAAAATGAAGGAGAACTTCCCCAATCTGGCAAGAAAAATAGACTTCCAGGAAGTCCAGGAAGCTCAGAGTCCCAAAGAAGTTGGACCCAAGGAGGAACACACCAAAGCACATCATAATGACACTAGCCAAGATGGAAGATAAGGAGAGAATCTTAAAAGCAGCAATAGGAAAGGAGACAGTTACCTACAAAAATGTTCCCATTAGACTCTCAGCTGATTTCTCAAAAGAGACCTTACAGGCAAGAAGGGGCTGGAAAGAGGTGTTCAAAGTCATAAAAGGCAAGGACCTCCATCCAAGATTACTCTATCCAGCAAAGCTATCATTTAGAATGGAAGGGCAGATAAAGTGCTTCCCAGATAAGGTCAAGTTAAAGGACTTCATCATCACCAAGCCCTTATTATATGAAATGTTAAAGGGACTTATCTAAGAAAAAGATGATCAAAATATGAACAGTAAAATGACAACAAACTCACAGCCATTAACAACCTAACCTAAAACAAAAACAAAAACGAACTAAGCAAACAATAGAACAGGAACAGAATCACAGAAATGGAGATCACATGGAGGGTTATCAGCAGGGGAGTGGGAAGGGTTGGGAGGGGGAAAAGATACAGAGAATAAGTAGCATAAATGGTAGGTTGAAAATAGACAGGGCAGATTAAGAACAGTATAGGAAATGTAGAAGCCAAAAAACTTATATGTATGACCCATGAACATGAACTAAAGGGGGGCATGCAGGTGGGAGGGGGTGTGGAGGGTCGAGGGGAATAAAGTGGGGAAAATGGGACAACTGTAATAACATAATAAAATATGTTTTTTAAAAAAGTCAAAGAGTGAAAATTAATCCAAATACTTAAAAAAGTGTGAATATTTCAACTGTAAAAAGATAAAGATGATCAAATTGAATTTTCATAACATTCAATATATGCTACTTAGAAAATGTATATACAATACAAAAATAGCAAAGAGAAGTAGAAAATAAAGATATGCAAAAGATATACTATTCAAATACTAACCAAAAGAAAGCTGCTAACAGTTTCATGAACATTACAAAATAAAGTTTGAGTCAAAAACAAATAAACAAACAAACATTATATATATATATTATATATAAAAACAGGGAAACTTTATGATATATAGGAAAACCCACAAACAAACAAACACCAATTGTAAAATGGTACACAATGTTGATTTACCAATTTCACCTTGTGTTAAAGGTGAAATTGGTAAATCAACATTAATGTAGAAAATTTTAACACATCTCTAATAGAAACAATTATGAATCACACAAAAGCTGTAAATTGGTAAGGATACAAAATATTCAGACAATGAAATTGGTAGTGAAATTAACAGCCTTGATCTTTACACTCAGCAAATAGAACAAATGCAAGATCTCCGAGTACACATGTAATGTAAGAATTAATCATGTGTTGACTTCTGGCCAAGATGGAGGCATAGGTAGATATATTTTGCCTCCTGGCACAACCAAAAGAAGGACAACAACAAATTTAAAAACAAAACAAAAAAAAAAAACCAGAACTGCCAGAAAAATCAAACTATATGGAAGTCCAGAACCAAGAACTTAAAGAAGAAACAATCACTCAGAATGTGCCACAACGTAGTGATGTGTGTTGCGCCACCCTGGAGAACACCTAAGGCTCCACCCCTTATACCATAACAGGTGCACTGAGACAAAGAAATATGGCCCAAATGAAAAAACAGGTCAAAACTCCAGAAAAAGAACTGAGCAACAAAGAGATAGCCAACCTATCTAATGTAGAGCTCAAAATACTGGTAATCAGGAAGCTCACAGAAATGGTTGAGTATGGTCACAAAATAGAGGAAGGCTATGAAAAGTGAAATAAAGAAAAAAACAGGGAACCAACAGTGAAGGGAAGGAAACTGGGATTCAAATCAATGATTTGGAATGAAAGGATAAAATAAACATTCAAGTGGAACAGAATGAAGAAACAAGAATTCAAAAAATGAGGAGAGGCTTAGGAACCTCTGGGACAACTTTAAATGTTCCAACATCCAAATCATAGGGGTAAGCAGAAGGAGAAGAAGAAGAGCAAGAAATTGAAAACTTATTTGAAAAAAATGATGAAGGAGAACTTCCCCAATCTGGCAAAGAAAATAGGCTTCCAGGAAGTCCAGGAAGCTCAGAGAGTCCCAAAGATGTTGGACCCAAGGAAGCACACACCAAAGAACATCATAATTACATTAGCCAAGATTAAAGATAAAGAGAGAATCTTAAAAGGAACAAGAGAAAAGGACACAGTTACCTATGAAGGAGTTTCCATAAGACTATCAGCTGATTTCTCAAACAAAATTTTGCAGGCAAGAAGGGGCTGGAAAGAAGTATTCAAAGTCATGAAAGGCAAGGATCTGGACATCCAAGACTACTGTATCCAGCAAAGCTGTCATTTAGAATGGAAGGGCAGATAAAGTGCTTCCCAAATAAGGTCAAGTTCAAGGAGTTCATCATCACCCAGCCCTTATTATATGAAATGTTAAAGGGACTTATCTAAGAAAAAGAAGATGTTCGAAAATACAAACAGCAAAATGATAACAAACTCACAATTATCAGCAACTGAACCTAAAAAAAAAAAAAAAACTAAGCAAACATCTAGAACAGGAACAGACTCACAGAAATGGAGATCACATGGAGGGTTATCAGTGGGGAGAGGGATGGGGAAAATGGGATAAAGGTACAGGGAATAAGAAGCATAAATGGTAGGTACAAAATAGATGGGGGGAAGTTAAGAATAGTATGGGAAAGGAGAAGCCAAAGAACTTATGTGTACGACGCATGGACATGAACTAAGGCAGGGCAGGGGTCATGCTGGTAGGAGGCGAGGGTGCAGGGTGGAAGGGAATAAAGGGGAGAAAATAAATGAGACAACTGTAATAGCATGATCAATAAAATATATTTTAAAAAATAAATTTATAAAAAGAAAATGAAGGATACTGATTGGGAGAATGACGGTAATGTTCTTTCTTTTTTCCTAAGTGGTAGTACATGTGTATATCTACCTTGGAAGAATTCATTAAGCTATGCATTATTGATTTGTGTACTGTTTCTACATATATGTTAGACTTCTTTTTTTTTTAAGTTTTTAAAACCTGACCTGTAAGGTGGAAATCAGGACAGTGAGTACCTTGGTGAAGAAGCAAGGGCAAATGATTGGAGTGCAAAGGGATATAGTAGAGATGTCTCATGGATGTTGGCAAAGTTCTCTTCTCAATCACAGATGTTCATTTGTGATCATTCATAGAGTTGCACATTTGTTTTTTGTACTTTTCCGTATGTGTGTTACAGTAAAAATGTTTTTTAAAAATAAAAAAGTTTTGCACATCTATTAGAATGAGGATTTTAAATGTGTGCTTAGTCTAGGCAAGAGTTTACTATATTTAAAGTTTTAAATAATTTCATTGCTCAAAAGAACATAAAACAGCATTTCGTTGTGGTTGTTCAACTCAGGGTGCAGTCAATTTCACTGGGGCAAGGACAAGGACCCATTGCGGAAAAAATGATCAAAGATGCTATGAAATCAGGAAACTGGGTATTTCTGCAAAACTGCCATCTTGCTGTTTCCTGGATGTTGGCAATGGAAGAGCTAATTAAAACCTTCACAGATCCAAGTATGTTGAACATTTATCAATTGCATAATAACACCATTTTATGTAGCCTTTCTTGTTGACAATTCATCCTTATATAATCCTTATAATAATTCTTTATTGTAGGTATTGTGCTTCCCCATATTAAAGAGGAGAAACTTCAGACCTACAGAGCATTAGTTAAATTACACAACCCAGATTCTGAAAAAGGTCTTCAGACTCCACGTTGAGGGAATGATCCAGTGGATCATTTCTGTTTCATGTTGCCATCTATGGGAAGCCATTTGAATTAAAAATAGATTACATATGGGCATGATAAAAAGAAACAGAAAAATGAATTTAGGACAAAGAAGGAAATTAAATCTTTCACTAGAGGACAGAAGTTAAGTAACAGAGTTGAAATTACCACCAATTCCCTTAGAGTAACATTTTACTGCTTTGTATCCTAACTATATTATCACCACTTTCTTTGCCACTCAAAAGATTATAATGAGCTACAAAGAGATAGGAAGTGGAGTTAGAATCCACTCATTTAAAATGTTAGTATAAAAATAATTGAAACCTTAAGATCTCTATGATTGGTAATAAATAGGGTGGGCCTCTACTTCACCTCTCTGCCAGGAAGCCATGGGAGAGAACCACCAAGAGCCTTTCTTTGGGGCCTTCCTCTGTGTCTTGACCACGAAAGCTTTCTGGGAAGGTGAGAGCTTGGCAGCTGGTCTTATAAGTGACTTCATTTAAAGCTACCCCTTAAGGAGAAGAGCCGCTCCTTTACGGAGTGACCAGCCCACACTGGTTACAGCCAGGGCTTTGCAGCCCTCCCCTACAGGCCACTCACCTCCTGGTCCCCCCCACCTCCTGCGCTGCCTTCTGCAGGCTGCTTCTAACAAGGGCAGTCATTCACATCTACCATCCAGAGTCTCCACTCCTTCCACTCTTTTGCAATGCAAATAAGACAGCCTGCTCCCAGCTAGCTCTCTGGCTTATTTAAATGATTAAAGAAAAATGACAAGGTCTTCACTATGGTTTAGGGATCCCAATGATTAGGGTTATAATTAAAACAGAATGCTAGGAAAGGCATCTAAGAGGCAGTTGGCTACAGTGGTAGCGCATGAGCCTTCAGAACATGGAGCTGGGGTTCAGCCTGCCCATGACCAGTTCTCATGAGCATAAACGCACTGGCAGGAACTGTCCTCTTTTACAGTTGAAAATTTTCTCCATTTCAGAGGGAAGGCCTTTAATATCACCATCAAATATTGAAAATTAACATCTCCAATTTCTTCACTCAAATGTACCAGCATCTAGACTGCCAAACTCTCCTATAAAGATTCCTGTAAAAATTCCCTCACCTTCATTTCATAACATTTTACAACACACTTAAAAAAGATAAAAGTAGTCTTTAAACAGAGCTTACAGCATTTTTTTGCTACCATATAATAATCACTTCTTGCAGGAAAGTGTCACTAAGAGTTAAGCATTTTCCTTTTTACTGTCTTGTCTTTGTTTTAAACAGATATTGTTATCAAGGACAGTTTCCGACTTTTTTTAAGTTCCATGCCTAGTAATACATTTCCTGTTACAGTTCTTCAGAATTCTGTCAAGGTAACGTATGCACATGGTTGGAATGATGTGAAGTGATTGGTCTCAGAGCGTTCACCCAACGGGACCAGGGAGCTCAGGCCCGTGCAAGACCATGTCAAAGTCAATGCAGCCTAGGTGGGGAGGTGGGAGCCGGTAACCATTTACCTGATCGCAGCGAAACAGTTTCCCAGGCCACTGCCCATCCTTGCATGCCCTAGCCCGGTTGTCATTCAACTCTTTCCTCTAACCCTCTATCAAAAAATGTCAAGGATGTAGAGTGACGAGAACTGGATCCCTTCCAGTGTTAAAGGAATGTTTCAGCATTTGAGAGAAAGAAAGACCTACAGGCTGCTGGATTTCAGTGCTGACAGTTTCCAAAATGTTCACCCAGTGATGATCATGACGGATGCCTCTTCCCTCCCTGCCCCACGTCACCAAGGCAAAGTGTGGGGTGAGACTATATGTCGGAATGACCAGAAAATCCAATGCAGAAGGCCTAAGCATAATTTCTGGCCCATGTTGAGAAAAATGGACACCAAATGGAAGTGCCCGAGGTGCTTGTGCAGGTGGTTTGCCCACTGCAGGTCTGCGGGCCCCACCAGGCCCTGTTCTCCCAGGACGGAGCCTGAGCAAGATACAGAGCAGACGTGAACATGCCAGGATCCCCGTGGGCATTGGTCGTCTGTATTTTCTCAGTGACTTCAGTCTGCATGTGTTTTTCAGAAATAATACAAACCTGTAAAATCATCCTCTCTGCCATACACATTCCATCTAATTCCAGGTAACCAATGAGCCTCCAAAAGGCTTACGTGCAAATATCAGACGAGCATTTACTGAAATGACTCCTTCGTATTTTGAAGAAAATATACTTGGAAGAAAATGGAGACAAATAATATTTGGCATTTGTTTCTTCCATGCAATTATTCAGGTACACTCAGTTCTGCTTCTTAATAGGAACAAAAAAAGGGTATTTTGTTCAAATAAATAATAAGAACTAAATGATAGCTTACAAATGGCATCGTGAAACACTGCGGGCCCTGTTTCTGTGTCTGAACACAAGTAGTTTTAACTCAGTTGCCTAGTTCCATGTTCCCCTTGCCTCAGTGCCTCACAGCCTTGCTTCTCAGCCCTATCTAATCTGACTACAGAACACCATCACCTGGATGACTGCAGCAGGTCAAATTCAAAGCACAAAATTGATCTCCTCAGCTATGCCTCACTCCCCAAAATCTGCTTCCCCTCCAGACTCCATGTCTCAAATCAGTGGCTCCCTTCTGTCCATCACCTACAGCCAAAATTTCAGGATTATTTCTGCTCTTCCCTCTCTACACATCTGTATCATGTGAGTCATTACACCCTCAACTTGCTTGCTGTAATTTTACTCTCACCTGTTCCTATTTGAGTGGCTGCACCAGCTTCACAGCTTCCTCCCTTTGACTAGAGCCCCACATCCCCTGAAAGATGGTCTTCAAATCAGCACTACTTTCTCCTTCCTTCTGTTCAAATCTCACTGCTGTGCTCTGGTGTCCATCCTGGGCCTAATACTTGAAGTCTGACTCTTCAAATCCATGTCTCTAGATGGTGTCTTGATTAGTCTGGCTGAGTGTTTTCAAAGGTGTGTAGTCTACAGAGATAATCAGTATAGAAAAAAACAAAGATTAAAGATGCAAGATATGGGATAAGTAAATAAGATCCTACAGGAGATCCAAGAGGTTGGGATTCGAGTGCCAGGTGTGAGGCTCTTATTCTAATAAAAGCAGCTGAGATGAGGAAGTGGTTTAAGCCTTAAGAGAAATTTTGAAATCAAGAGGAGAGAACATAGGACCAATCCTCTGGCATAATCATCAGTTTAGAATTAAGATACTAGGGTAGGATTGGTAGAAAACAAGCAGAGGGAAAGACTTCATTATGAGAAGTCATGAAACAAGGATTCTGATCCTGTGTACTAGCTAAAAAAATAAAAGCTGTCACTACAGAGAAATCAGCATGCAGTCAGCACAGCATGGCGTGACCGAGGAGCCTGGTTGATGGACCCACTCCTCAGAACAGTAGGGGGTAGCTCTCTCCACCAGGTGGATGATTAGTGTCAGTATTTTTATGCCAAAGACACTGGGTGGGATTTTTGGTCCTATTTTGATGGAGAAATATTTTATTTCACCACAAAGAACAAATGCGCTTTGACAGGTCTAACACATCTCCAACAGTATCGAATTTTCTTTTAGAAATAGTGGATGGAGAGGGGCCGGTGCTGGTGGAAGAGGTGCCTCCTTGTTTGGTGGGAGCCAAGCTGAAAGCCCAGCTGAGGTTAAACTGCTCGACTGAGGCTGATTCTACAGACTGAGGATGCCTGGCTTCAATGGAAACCTTTCAGTTTTCAATATTTTCACACAAAATTAATCTTATCAAATCTTACTTAAGACTATTTTCATTTTCCATTCTAGGAAAGAAAAAAGTTTGGCCCTCTTGGTTGGAACATATGCTATGAATTTAACGACAGTGACAGGGAATGCGCTTTACTGAACCTCAACCTTTACTGTCAAGAAGGAAAGATTCCCTGGGACGCACTTACTTATGTTACCGGTCGGTATGCCCAGGCGCCGGGGCCTGCAGCCGTGCACCACACACAGCTGGCTTACACCCACCGACCCACACAGAGAAGGTCACCGCCCTAGTGTTGGGTGGTGGTTGTGATAACTTCTTATGTTCTCTTTGTAAAGATAAAACCATGATCAGAATATAAGGATATTGACACATAGAAGATGGAGATGTTTCCTCCAATAATAACAGCAAAAACGTATATTGCTCTTGCTCCATGACAAGCATTATTTTAAGCATTCCCATTAATTAGCAGATTTAATCCTCATAACAACCTTATAAGATGAGGACTATTATATACCCATTTTACACATAAGAAAACTAAGGCACACCATTTACAAGTGCTGGAGCCAAGATGTAAACCTAGACATTCCAGCCACCAGAGTCTGTGCTCTTCTTGCATTCAAAAGAATCTGAACATTGATTGACCTTTTGAGTCAGGCGTGCTTGTGAAAGAGGAAAAATTAACTCAGGAATTAAAATTGTTAGCAAATATTAATTATGGCTACATAGGATCTTACTGACAAAATTAAATCAAATTTGGACCATGTAGGTCCAAATAATGAAGAAAGAGATTTGCACTGAGAAGTGGGGGGAGGAGAGAGCTCTGGAAGGGGCTAGAATGGGAATGGGTGGTGTTCACTGGTGAGTAAGGGGCGTGTGAAACAGCAGAGAGGTATCAGGTGATCTAGAGCCCTGAAAGGCAAATGAACCTTGGAAGAGTAGGTAGTAAAACAACAGTAAAAAATGGATGACGATCTGTCCTCAGGGTGGACCAAGATGGGTGAGAGGGGTGGGCATGGAATCTGAGAGGCTACTCTATACTCCTGCCCCCAGCCACTACTCCAATGGGGCCAAGATTGCTGAAAAAAATATGGTGATGTGGGCAGACTTATTCTCTAGCACCCTCTACTTACCCTGAATTTTCCACTTCCTAGTTTTTCTCTCCCTTACCCCCTTCTCCTGGAACCCTTGACCTTTCAGGTTACCTCAGTCTCTACTGCTGTGGAAGTAACTGTGTTTTTAAAAGGATAGAAAAGAGCAAGACAAAGATGTATCCACTCTCACTACCTCTATTTAACATTATATTGGAGCTTCTAGCCAGGGTAATTAGACAAGAAAAAAAAATAAAAGACATCCAGATTAGAATAGAAGTAAACCTGTCTTTATTTGAAGATGATATGATCTTGTATGTAGAAAATTCTAAGAAATTCACACACAAAAAAAAAAACCCTAGAAGTAATAGTTGCAAATAAATTTAACAAGCAAAGTGAACACTTGTATACTGAAAAGTAAAAAGCATTGCCATAAAATACTAAACGTGATCTAAATAAATGAAGAGATACAGTATGTATATGAATTCAGAGACACAATATTGTCAAAATTGCAACGTTCCCCAAACTCATCTATCGATTTAACACAATTCGATCCAGCATTTTTGCAGAAATTGACAAGCTAATCATAAAATTTGTATGAAAATGCTATGGTCTCTGAGTAGCAAAAACAATCTTGAAAAAAACAAAGAACAGTTAGTTTCCCAATTTCAAAACTTCTGTAAAGCTACAATAATCAACACAGTGTGGTACTGGCATAAGAATACACATATGTATAAATGAGACAGATTTGAGAATCCAGAAATAAACCCTTTTTACATTTATAGTCAATTGACTTTCAACAAAGGTACCAGGACAATTCAATGCAGGGGGGAGGGGGAGGACAGCCTTTTAACAACTGATTCTGGGACAATTGGATATCCATCTGCAAAAGGATGAACTTGGATCCTTATGCCATATACAAAAAAATTAATTCAAAATGAGTGATATACCCAAGTGTAAGAGCTAAAGTATAAAACTCTTAGAAGAAAGCACAAAAGTAAGCCTTCATGACCTTGGGTTAGGCAATGACTTCTTAGATATGATGCAAAAAGCACAAGCAATAAAAGAAAAAATAATAAATTGGACTTCATCAACATGTAAAACTTTTATACTTCAACAAACACCATCAAGAAAGGGAAAAGAAAAGGTTACAGACTGAGAGAAGATATTTGCAAATCATGTATCTGATAAGACAGTTGTATACAAAGTATGTGAAGAATTCCTACAAGTCAACAGTAAGAAGAAAAATGACTCAATGGGGGAGAAGATGAGCAAAAGATTTGAAGACATATTTCACTAAAGAAGGACATGAGAAAATGCTTGGTCATTAGGAAAAATGAAAATTAAAGCCACTTCACACCCAATAATGGCTATAATAAAAAAGACAGATAGAAACAAGTGTTGATGAGAATATGGGGAAAAATGGAACCCTCATACTCTTGCTTATAGCAATGTAAAATGGTACTGCTGCTTTAGAAACTTTTCAAATAGGCTCACTATATGATCCAGAAATTTCACTTCTGTGAAATTTACTCAGGAAACATGAAAACACATGCACACACAAAAGCTTATAAACAAATGTTCATATCAGCATAATTCATAGTAGCCCAAGAGTAGAACCAGCCTGAATGTCTATCAGCTGGTAAACGGGTAAATAAAAGGTGGTCTATCTAAACAATGTGATTCTGTTCAGCCATAAAAATGTACAAATTATTGATACATGCAACATGAATAAACCTCAAAAACTTTATGCTAAGCAAAAGAAGCCAGTTATAAAACACCACATGTTATGATTCCATTTATATGAAACTTCCAGAAAAAGCACATCTAGACGGACAGAAAGTATACTAGTGTTGCACCGGGCAGAGGTCGAAATGGGGAGTGACTGCAGATGACCCTGACTCCTCCTGGGGATGACAAAAGTGCTCTAAAATCAGACTGTTGTGCTGATTGTACAACTTCCTAAATTTACTAAAAGCTACTACATTACACATTTTGTTTTACTATCCATTTATCAATACAGGTATTAATTATACATTTTGATTCATATATAATTTATGTGAATTTTATGATTTTTAAATTATAGCTCATTAAGGATGTTTTTTAAAGGGTGTAAAAAGTCAATGCTAATTAACATTTGCTAATGATAGGATTTTAGGCAATCACTTATGGATTAATCCAGAAAATATTGATTAATGCTATTATGATAGATGCTGGAAATACAAAGACAACATAGTCCCTGCCTACCAAAAAAGCATGGGGTAGAAAGTAGAGATCATGAATAAATTATAATATACTGCGAAAATTACCAAAATAGAAGTGTATGCACAACGCTATGGGAATTCAGAAGGCACAACTAACACTATCTGGAAGAATGTGGGAAAACTCCACCGAGGAGGCAAAGTTGACCTGGACGCTAAACAGTAATTTGGACTCACGAGGAGAGGAGGCAGCAGTGCACCCTGAGCACAGAGCAGGGAGTTTCAGGCCCCAAAGGGTTGGGGGTAGCATGACTACGGACATCGTGAGTAGCTCAGTAGGGCTGAAACACAGTATGAAAAGGCAATGTATAAGGGAGGGGAGCTTTATCTTCAGCAAAACTAAAAACATGAGCTTGGAACACATCCTGAAAGACCTGTGTGTTGTTAATAAGTTTTGGCTTTTTTTGGAGGCAACAGTTTGGCAATTATAGTCTTAAGCTGGGAAGAGATGCAATAATTTATAAAGCCATAATAAATGTGAGATGAAGGATTGAACAAGAATGTAGCAACCCGGGGGCTGATGTCTAGACAAGAGAAAATGAACAGTAAATATTGAGGAGGTTACAAATACAGGAAGGCATTTGAAGTTGAAAGGAGGTATCTTAAAACTTTATAATGTGGGGTACTGCAATACGTGAGTCCATTAGACAGATCTGGGCTCAAAGTGGCAAGGACAAAGCCACACCCATAGCCTATCCAGTCTGCACCGGGCCATCCCCAAGCCAGCCCGTGGGGACAGAAAAGGAAGAAAAGGGGAAACAACAGGATCTGTGGCGCCGGTGCCCGGACAGGTGGTGGGCATGTGTGGCGGATGCCCTCCACCCAGGCAACCTCTTCCGAAAGACCAACCCAGAAGACTCCATTCTGAAAGTGACTGATCTACCCAGCATCAAAACGGTGTAGCTCCTCGCTTACTCAGTTTGATCAAAGGAAAGGAAAAAGCTAAGTCTGGAAGTAAAAGCACCAAGTCTAATGATTTGTAAGAAAAATGTTTCTGTGCTCTTCTCAAAATGCAGATATTTTAGTTTGAACTTTTTTTAGAATAAGAGTTGGGGCAACTCTTTCCTCTCACCACTGACTGACTAACAAATGGAGTCTGAGTGTTCCCAGCCATCTTCCCTTCCCTGACACCATCACATCATTGGAGAAAGCTGAGCTTTACATTCCCATCCAGCCCCAGGGATCCAAGAGGAGCTTCAAGTTAGGCTCAGGTAGCTACACGGACTTACCAAAAAGATTTAACCCAACATTGCATTCCAAGCCTTCACAGAGAGTGACTGAAGAAAATTCCCAGGAAAGGACAACAGCATCTCCCCATTCCCTCTTAGAATTGCTGATACAGGGACTGAGCTATTGACCATCAACCCTGGTACCTACTTCCCCTCCCTTCTCCCTGAGCACCTGATCCAACAAGACTGATCAGTGGTGCTTCAACAGGAGAAGGAAGGTAGGTGTCCCTCCCGGAGGTGCAGGTAAAGATATTGCTATCTTAGAAAAAATAAATTATTGAGATTCCAAAGACAAATAAATTTCTTTCAACCAACCATCTCAGCTTCAAAGAGAATGAAAAAAATTTCTTCCTGAATAATGGAAGAGATGGCAATGAGCATGGATGAACAGTTAAATAATTCAGAAGTTGACAATGCCAGTATCTCAGATAAAAATCCTTCAAGGAACACTACAGTATTGAATAAGGAATTGTAGCAATGGGTCTGGATTTTTTCCAAAGAATTATGACAGCAATAGGTACTATTCCCATGGAGATCATCATTCTTTCATGTACTTTGGGATGACAGTGGGCTATGCCAAAAGGAGCTTCTCCGTGGAAACAGAGACCAGATGCCAATAACTTACTTCCCCATACCATAATTTCCGTCAGGCAAGTTGTCTCTTTTATCCTGCATCTATCTTTCCTCCCTGGCTTAATGTCAATAATTTCTAAAATGCGTAGAGCTTGGATGCTTTGTTGTAAATTTTCTGATTCCATTTTACTCATTGTCCCACCCAAAAGTAATGTTTTGTGGAAAATATGTATTAGAATACTGCAGTCAATAAGACCCAAAGGGTCTATCCGTAAGACCCAAAATCAGTATTTTGAAGCAACAACAACAACAACAACAACAAAAAAAAACAGGAAGAATGGAAAAATATGTAAATAGCGCTCAGTGACTTTAGTTTCAGTTATGTGTAAAAGGAAAATAATTAGGGTAGAGTACATGTACTAGATTTTTTTCCTGCTCTTTAAAAAACTGATTTTTATTCTCTTTTGGGGAGGCAGTAGAAGGAAACTCTATTGTGCTATTTCCACCTTCAGCACCAAAAAAAATGTGTATATAAATAAACCTATTAGACTAGGCATATGTATATCAATAAAAATAAATAATATTATGTTTTAAAATGCAAATCCTTTTCAGGTGAAATTACATATGGTGGCAGAGTTACAGACAATTGGGATCAAAGATGCCTTCGCACTGTCTTGAGAAGATTTTTTTCTCCAGAAACATTAGAAGAGAATTATAAATATTCTGAATCAGGTGAATGACTTTTCAATACTATGGAAAAGGCCTTCTTGACAAGTTGTTAACAGCATTTCTCAGTTGTCCACACATGAGTTCCGTGTCCAGTCCTCACAACCGAGTCCCCGTGCCCACCCTTCCCCATTCTTGCCCACCTTCAAAACTGGTTTGGTTGTCATAGCACGAGGATCTCTATTGTGCATTAACCTCCTTGAATTATTTCTTTTCTAAAGTGTGTTTTATTCTGCCTAAGTGTGTTTTCAAAGTTATATAAATTTGGAGCTCTCAACAAGGCAAACCTTTGAGCAAAACATCCCTGAAATCAAGAATCTTGAAAGGTTGTGGAGGAGATACCCTGAAAGGTTAGGACACTGGTCAGATACTCAGGGCCTCAGGAAAAGGCACAGAAAGTAGGCACAGGATGGAGGCTTGGGGAAAACGGTCTTTGTCTCTATGCGAGACATCTGATGACAGCCACCATCTGAACCTAGCAGAGAAGCACCATACTTAGCTGCACAAAGCTAGTTAACCTGAGACACTTACTTTCTGTGTTTTCAATAACAGGCATCTATTTTGCACCCTTGGCTGACAGCCTACAAGAGTTTAAAGATTACATTGAAAATCTGCCCTTGATAGATGACCCAGAAATATTTGGAATGCATGAAAATGCCAACCTAGTTTTCCAGGTATGTGGCCTTTCAACTTAAAATACATATTCGTAGCCCTGACTGGTATGGCCCAGTTAGTTAGGCATTGTACTGCAAAGCAAAAAGTTGCCAGTTCAATTCCCATTCAGGGCACATGCCTGGGTTGCAGGTTCAGTCCCCAGTCAGGGTGTGTGCAGGAGGCAACAGATCGATGTTTTTCTCTCACATCAATGTTTCTTTCCCTCTCTTTCTCCTCTCCCCTCCCTTCTCTCTAGTCAGTAAAAGAAAAACACTAAAAATACATATTTATATTGCATATGTAAACCTGAAACATCAATAATCACCTCACCAGCTCTGTAAGTTATAATATTCTTAAATAAACAAATAAATGTTTCATCTTAACTTCAGCATTTGGTTCCAATTTAGCCTGTTGTTTCTGGATCCTTCACAGAACCCTAAAATCATCGTGCGTATCCCTGCCACTGGCCAGCCCCATCCACCTCCTGGCCTTCCGCCTACTCCACAATCCACCTGCTAGTGCACCGTAACATGGGGCTTTGGACGGCAATCCAGGCAGTCCCTGCTTTTTTGCCCTTCTCCCTCCGTGCGGGGCATATTTGTATCATATTACACAGAGACCTATGGATCCACAGGTGATTGTATCATAAGAGTATAGTAACAAATATCCAAGGCAGATAAATTAAAACAGTTCTTTAAAAGCACCCTCATCATCTTGCCCTGGCTGCTGTGGCTCAGTGGGTTGAGCACCGGCCTGAGAACCGAAGGGCCACCAGTTTGATTCCCAGTCAGGGCACATGCCTGGGTTGCAGACCAGGTCCCCAGTAGGGGGCATGCAGGAAGCAACCACACGTTGATGCTTCTTTCCCTCTCTTTCTTCCTCCCTTCCATTCTGTCTAAAAATAAATAAAATAAAATCTTTAAAAACAAACACACACACACACACCCTCATCGCGGTCACAGCACTAGACCACTGCACTGGGTCCGAAGAGCGAACCTGGCAGGCTTACTCCTCTCAGACCCCTGATGCTGCACCGCTACCTGTGGCAGTCCGAGCTCCTCATCATGGCACGCGAGGCTCTGCCATGACCTGGCCACTGCACACCTTTCCACTTTCATCATCTGTCACGGTCAGGTATCCGTGGCCAAAGCAAAGCTATGGAACAAGGTATGTCCCTGACGGCCCTGGAATGTTCTGCAGGTTGAAGTCTAGGTTGGCCCCACAAGGCTAAAAGGAATCATCTTCCGTTCTTTTTTCTAATTACCTTTCTTTTTAACTTAAATTTTGCCCCTACAAGTGTTAAAGGTTTTCCTAGATATCAGGGATCTATGCAAAACAACAGTGGAATTTCCAGAAAGAACACCAACAGGTTAATGCTCTGAAACCTCAAGTCGTGTTCTCCGCCATTAAAATTGCTTTGCTATTCATCAAGGAGTTAAAATAATCCATCTTCTTCTTCCTTATTCTGCTTCCAGCAGGAAAAAAGAGGTGGCCAAACCTAGTGTCCATATTCACTCATATCTGACGCTTGCTCTGGAGTCGGTGGGGTGTGGAGGGTGAGACAAGGGAAGGGGATGTGGATATGGTGGGACTCACGGCATCCTGGGAAGTGCTGCACTGTGGGCAGCGTGTACCTGGGAGCGTAGTATTTTGTATTTTCTGTTGGTTCTGAATGACTGAGAGTGAGATGCCAGGCAGGCAGTGAGCCCTCACTATGGTTTTCTGTCCAGCCTGCCTCCATTTTTGTTCTGCTTTTCTGGTATAATGCATGCCCTACTCTCACCTCTTCTTCATTCCATAAAATTCTGGCAAGACTTCCAACCACCCCTTACCTTCACGAGGCTGAGCATGTGACTTAGGCTCGGCCAAAGGCAGCAGCCCATCACCTTGTCACTTGAGCTGGTCCAAGGAACAGGTGCATGGCCCATGCTAGGTGAATGGGAGTCCCTTCCTGAGAGAGTATATGTAGATGCTGGGATGTAGGGAGGGCTCTTTCCTCTCTGAATCACTGTCTAGGATGTTGTATATCTGAAGTATTCTGTGGCCTTATCCTGATACCCCACCTCTCTTCCCTACTACCTGAAAGAAAATCACCCACCAAAGGAAACAATGAAACAACCAAGCGTGCACAGGAGAGAAAGCATTAGATCTATTCATGCCTGAAACCCACATGACTTGTGTTTTCTTCCCAGCTCTGAGCCAACAGACTCCTTTGCTTCGCTTTGGCTGGTTTAGGTTAGATAATGCTGCCTCTTGCCGTCAACAAAATTTTAACACAAAAGATATAAATGATTCCTTCCTTAGCCCAGCAAACTGTACTTACATAGATGCTTAGTAGAAACTAGTAAAGAAAATTGAACCTTGGCCTGTGCACATCAGTTGGAGATAGAGGAAGAAATTTGCCTCCAAAGAGAATAATGAGTGTAAGTCAAGGGCCATCTGCACAGACTGTCTATGAGCAAACGGAAACCCATTGTCTCTTTTCTGATTAGAGGCTGGAAAATAGAAAGTAAAAACCAACAGAGGCTAAGTAGATACAGGGAAAGATAAGGGACAGAAAACACCACCCAGAAGACACAGACTCACCCTCTGCAAATCATCTACTGCACAAATCAGAAATAAAGAATATGTTCTAAAAAAAAAAAGAAAGAAAGAAAGAACATATCCTGGCAACTGGAATAGGGTTTAAGACCCAGCCTATACAAAAAAAAGAAAGCCAGAATTTGAGGACAGGCTGATATGTAAACACCAAGGATGCCATGAGATGTGTGAGAATAAAATATCTCAAGGAAACTAAAAACACCATAGCAGAATTAAAAATTGCTTTAGAGGCTTAAAGACCAGAACTGGAATATAGATTATCACACAGGTGATGTAGGGAATGAATTTAATAAGCTTTACAGAACAGGGATTAAAATTCTGAGCGATGACAACAGTACAAGAAGATTCAGCAAAACAATAAGAAACAGAAGCAATAATGTTTTGTTTCCTTTTTTGAAAAGGAAAAGAAAATAACTGAAGCTTTGTGTAGACATACTCTAGCACTAGTTTGGAACTATAAGTAAAAGAAACAGGTCATGTTAGCACCTAGGCCACCTCATCTCGACCCCTGCCCCCACCAGAAAAGTGTGAATGGCCGAATGTATTAGGGTGGACTCAGCTGAGGTACAGTAAGAAAATTATTTGAGTCCCAATGGTTCAGTCCGACAACTGTGTTGGCAGCTGACGGAGGGGCTGTGCCTCACATACTCATTCAGGGGCCCAGTGTGACAAAGGCACTATTACAGCGTAGCTGCATTAACTAGAAAAGAATGGCCCCTTCACCCACTGCAGCATGGGAGGAGGGAAACCGCTGAGGGTTATGCACAGGCTGTCCACCGCCTCAGCCTGCACCGTCCACCATCACTTTGCCTCACACCTTGTTAGGCAGAAACGTCACACCAACCACCTCTTCGTAAGGTGCAAGAAAACATAATCTTGGCTGTGCCCTAAAGGAGAAGATAACTGGGAATGGGAGCTCACTAGATGTGTCTAACTCCATTACTATCATAGGAAGTAGTACTAGGCGAGCTACACTAAATGTTTCAAGACTCTTCCACCCAACCAAGAAGTTGAGTGCTACAATGGGGAAGTCATGATATTGGATGGCTGGCACTGAGCATGGAAACCAAACTATTCATCTACAGCGTTAAGTTAACGACAACATATGTGTTTAGAATCTAATGAATATGTCGATGGTAATGTTTGCCAGAATGTCTGGCATGTAAAATATCATTTTAATAATCAAGACCTAGAATCCCAGGTCTGAGCTTCTTTGGTAAGGAGATGACGGTGCTGGGAGCAGGGTTTTACAGCCGAGGACGGCAGATGGAAAAGGACACATTCGGAAAGCCCTGGACAGTACCCTGGAACGTCCCACCACCCATTCTGGATGCACTGCTGCACGGGTCACCCAAATTACCGTCACAAAACCTGTGTAAGAGCGAGCTAAAGGAAACTTCTAGACAGGGGTGTCAAACTCATTTTCACTGGGGGCCACATCAGCCTTGCAGTTGCCTTCAAGGGGCCAAATGTAATTTCAGCTCCTTAACTGTTAAGGGGTAGTTACATTTATATAGTCCTAAAATTATTTCAGCCCTTTGAAGGCAATCATGAGGCTGATGTGGCCCCTACTGAAAATGAGTTTGACACCCCTGTTCTAAGAGATTCCAACAAACAGACACAAGAAAGATACCAAGTCTCTGAATAGAAAAAAATGTAGAAAAATTGAGAATATTAAAACTGACCTTGGAATAAGGATGTCTAAACATAAAAAGCAATAGAAAAATAAACCACATTAGAAAGCCAATAGATGTAACTACATCAAAAACTGTCATAAGAGAATCAAAAGGCAAGTGACAAAGCAAAACATTTTTGAAACAAAGCAAAAAAGAGAAAAACTTAACTATCTGAATGAGGGATATTTTCCAGGAAAGACCATATTTTAGTCCACAAATTAAGTATCAGTAGGTCTTAGAAGATAGATATTATACAAGTATCTTTTCCAACAATAGGATAAAATTAGAAATCAATAAAACCAAGTAATTGTAACAGTGTGGCATACAGATGGACACATAGAGCAATGGAATACAATCGAGTCTAGAAATACACCCTCACACACATGGGCAAATGCTTTCTGACAAGGTGCCAAGACCATTCAATGGAGAAAGATCTTTCCAGCACATGGTACTGGGAAAACTGGATATCCACATGCAAAAGGATGAAGTTGGTCCCTTACCTAATGCCATACACAGAAACTAACCCATAAGGATCAAGACCTAAATCTAAGACCTAAAACACCTGGAAGAAAATGTAGGATAAAAGCTTCACAACATCAGATTTGGCAGTGATTTCTTAGATATAAAAGGAAAGGTACAGATAACAAAACAAAAAAAACAGACAAGGTGTACTTCATGAAAATTTAAAATTTTTGTGCATCACAAGACACAATCAACAGAGTGAAAAAGCAACCCACAGAATGGGACAAAACATCTGCAATTATATACCTGATAAGAGATTAATATCTAGAATACACAGAGAATTCCTAAAACTCTACAACAACAAAAACCCAATTCGAAAATGGGCAAAGGACTTAAAGAGATATTTCTCCAAGGAATATATACAAATGGCCAACAAACACATGAAAAGATGCTCAACATTACTAATCATCAGGGAAATGTAAGTCAAAATTGTGACAACGTACCATGTCCCAGCCATTACAATGGCTACTATCAAGAATAACACAAATCAGCAAGTGTCGGCAAGGATGTGGAGAAACTGGAGCCCTTGTGTGCTGTTGGTAGAAATGTAAAATACTACAGCTGCTACAAAAAATGACGATTCTTCAAAACATTAAAAATAGAATTAACATATGACCCAGCAATCCCATTTCTGGGCATCTATCCAAAAGAACTGAAAGCTGGGACCCAAACGGATACTTGCACACCTGTGCTCACAGCAGCACTATTTACCGTAACTAAAATGGGGAGGCAACTTAGGTGTCCATCAGCAGATGAATGCATAAGCAAAACAGCATGTGCACATACAATGAAATATCATTCGGCCTTAAAAAGGGAGAGAATTCTGCAATATGCTACAACATGGATCAACCTGGAGGACATAATGCTAAGGAAAATAAGCCAGTCACATGGAGACAAATATTGCATAATTCCATCTCTATGAGGCATGTAGAGTAGTCAGAATCATAGAGACAGAAAGCAGAACGGTTGCCTGGGTAGAGAGAGGAGATAATGAGGACTTGTTTAGTGGGCGTATAGTTTCAGTCTTACTAGATGAAAGAGTTTGGGGATAGATTGTGGTGATGGTTGAATAGCATTATTAATGTATTTAATACCACTGATCTATACACTTAAAGATAGTTAAGATGGCAAATTTTATGTGTATTTTATCACAGAAAAACATGGAAAAAGTTAATTACCCTTATTATATTATAGAATTATCTCCTAATTAATAAAAAATAAAACACCAAAAATAACAATGTGCAAAATAGATGAGTAATATAAGTACTGTGCTAATCATCAAAGAAGTTTTTACCTATTAAATTGGAAAAGTTTCCAAGCGATGATATCAATCCTTACAAAGACATAGAAAGACAGGGCCTCTGATGCACCACAGTTGACAGTGTAAATTGATAGTTTCTTTAGAAATCAATGCAGGAATACACAGGTTTAAAATATCTGTTGGTAACATATCATTTGAAGGATTTAAAAGACAGTGGGTAAAATTCATATACAGACATTCTATTCACAGAGTTCTATAAAATCTACAAACTGGAAATGTTCAAAAAGTAAATAAACAACTGGTGTATTCGTACCACTGAGTATTGTAAAGTCACTTAAAGATGATCCGTGAAGATTTTTCAATAACTTGAGAAAATGTTCATGAAATTAAAAAAGAATGAATACTATATAAATTGTATGGGCTTATTTTTAACTATATGCACATACACAGAGAAAATGTCCAAGTTGGGGGGTTAAAAACTAGTTATAAATATCTCTGGAAAGCAGGATCATGAAAATTTTTTCTATATACTTTTTTGTGTTTCCTAGAGTTTCTATAGTGAGCCATCATACTTTTATTTAAATAACATTTTCTCAATTAGAAAATTGTGTTCTAAAACTCAATTTTCATTATTTTTCCTTAGTTTTATATGATTAGCTAAAAAATTTTAACCATTTTATGTGGTAAAACATACATAAAATTTATCATTTTAGCCATTTTTAAGTATACAGTTCAGTGTCAGTAAGAACTGTCACATTGTTGTTCAACCAGAATATTTAACTACAACACCGACAACTATGTAGTGTGCATTTCCAATGAACACATTTTACCAACTCTATCTTCAACATAATAAATAGTCCTTGTTTTTGATAACTGCCATCTTCCTATATGTGAACTATATGTGCTGCAAAATTATTTTTTGAGAATTTGAGTCTTCGCTTCTTTCTCTTCCCACCATTGCAGTACAAAGAGACCAACACTTTAATCAACACCATACTTGAGGTTCAGCCAAGGTCATCTGCTGGTGGAGCAGGAAAAAGCAACGATGAAATTGTCCAAGAACTTGTTGCTTCTGTCCGGACCAGAGTTCCAGGTAATAAATAATGCCTGACATCTGTATAGAATGGGACTTTTAGGAGTAAACTCAGAGAGCTGAGTGATAAGCAGGTGTCCAAATCTGCTTTTAATGCTGACTTCTCTTTACAGAGAAATCCCTTCTGCTGCATCCCTCCCCGTTTGCACATACACTAGACGCCTACAGGCCCTCAACTGCCAGAAGCATAAGGAACGAGTTGGCTTCTAGCCCAGGCAACTTTAACCAGACTTTTTTCTGAGTTTCCTAATGTCTCCTGATCTATGCTGTCCAAGAAAGTAGCCACTAGCCACAGGTAGCTACTTGAAATTATATTTAAAATTCATTTTCTCAGTTGCACCAGCAACATTTCACGTGCTCCCATAGTGGATAATAAAGATCATTTCCATTACTGTAAAATATCCTAATGGACAGCCCTGCTGTACAGTCCATTTCCTCCAGGAGAAATAGCTAAATTAATTTCACCTTGTTTTCTGGTGAGTTAAGGAATCTTCTGGAATGATCACAGAGATCCACTTTCACACTTTTCTTAAAATAACTGTAGATATGGATTTATTATATATTGTTCATAGTTGGAAGAGACATAATTATAGGGAAAAGAATACTGAAGTACAAAATAAAACAATGACTGTAAAAGTAAACTGTGTTTCTCTACTCACAATAACTGACTCCCAAATGGGTCTTTCCCTCCCATTAAAGTTTTCCAACTCTCTGGACACCAACTGGATGTCTGTAGGAGACCATTCTGCATGGCATGGGCCCAGCTCCCAGTGGAAAGCAAGGTCCGATTCACAGGACCCACGCCCACGGATAGGTTCTTCCGTGGGGAATCAGACCTGCACTGTACCTAGACTGCTCTGAGACTTGCTTTTACTAAAACTCCCTCACCCTGAATTGAGGCAGCAAACATTTACTGCATATCTTTAAAGTAACTTCCTAAAATCTATGCTAAACCTTCCAAGGATGAGTGTAACCAATTCAACCACTTTTCCCTTTGCATTTGCAAATATCCTTCTGTGATGTGATTAGCAGCATCAGCTCCTTTGTTTTCTGTAAAAGGTAACCACCTAAAGCGAACTGTGCATAGTAAAGGAGGACCATCATGTAATGGGCACAGAGAAGAAATAAAGGACTGTCAAGGCGAGGGCTGCGGCTTTTTCTCCCCTTGAGAGAAAAGCCATGCTGTCCCTTTTCCTCCACTGGACTTGGCAGTCTGTGTGAATTTCTCGTGCCTCATCCACAATGTGGCGGACCCCATGAGCCGGGGTCTGCATCAGGTGTCCCTACAATTTAATTGTGACACTCACTACCAGAGTTAGCATGGACCTGAGGTTAAAGCCTCGGTCCCACAACATGACTGCCCCCCACTTTAGATGCCAATTGCAAGTCCCCAGTTGTGGCCTGTACTTCTGACCAACCAGCTATAGATCAAGGGTTCCCACAGCCCCATTCCCCTTCTTGGGTTCAGTAATTTTCTACACAGGACTCAGAAAAACAGTTAGTTACATGTACCAGTTTATTTTAAAATATATCATAAAGGATCTTTCAAAAAGCCAGATGAAGAGGTCCACAGGGCAACATCCAGAAAGTTCCTGAGTGCAGGAGCTTCTGTCCCCGTGAGTCAGGGTGTGCCACCCGCCTGACACATGGACGCCTCCACCAACCCAGAAGCCCTCCAGGCCCTTTCGGTTAGGGTTTTTGTGAAGGCTTCATTTCACAGGCATGGTTGGCTGATTAAATCATCAACCTCCAGCCCCTCTCCTCTCCCAGGAAGTCAGAGAATGAAGCTGGAAGTTTCAAGCCTCTAATCACACGGCCGGTTCTGCTGATGACCAGCTTCCCCAGGCTTGGGGACTTTCCCTGAAGTCAGCTCATTAACATAAACTAGATGTGGTTGAAAGGGGCTCCTTTTTCCTTTGTCATTCAGGAGCAATGTCAGGAGCCAGGGTAAAAAAAAAAAAAAAAAAAAAAAAAGCAAATATTATAAAAAAATGATAACCCTATTGTTTTTTATCACTTAGGAAATTGCAAGGGTTTAGGAGCTCTGGGCAAGAGCTAGGGATTAAGACGAAAATATGTATGTATCATTATATTACAGAATCACAAACTGAGTCTTGCCAATAATCTTTAAGTCCCCTGAAAAACGGGGGCCTGTGTAACCTCATAAGCCAGTTATCTGCCTCCTAAAACAGGCCTCAAAAGAATCTCTTTTTGAGTGGAGTTCTGTTATGTTGAAGTAAACCACCTCAGTTATTTTAGAAAGCAGTTTTTAATAAATATAAGATGGGAGACTGGGTGGAAACAGGGTGAAGATGGACGGGGGGATGAAGATAAACTGTACTTGTCCAATGGAGTTCCACCAACATCAGGGGGTTTTCGCTCCGAGCTTCACAAAGCTTATACTTTCACTGCAAAATGACAAGTGGCGCCATCTGCTTGCTGAGACTCAGGGGAGAGATGCCACTGGCTCAACCAGAGAACTGAGGGTTTGGAGTAGCACCTGAGGGAGCAATAGAAAGAAAAGGCCAAGGACATGTAACCACAGCATTCTGGACCCAAGAGGCTGGACTACCCCACACAGCCATGTGATTTTTCCACAGCAGCCAAAATGTGAGTGGTTATGAAGGATTTGATGGATGTATTTCAGAGCCACTCATTTACACACACTTTACTCAGATATGCAAGGAAATGCAGTTCCTTCATTTTTTTAGAGCTTATATGAGCCTCCATTTGCTGTATTGTAGGGAAAAAGAAGAGCAAAATTTTTGATCCAGCTTGACCTACGGGCCTGTTTCATAATTAAGTCAGCCCCTTTGAATTATGCTAATGGAATAACGCCAACTCACTCCCATTTCTCAGTCTCCCCTGCGAACCCCTCCTCTCCAAAATGCAGTGCGGGTGTGCAGGGAAGAGTGAGGCTTACATACCTGCATGGCGGAGAAGACTCAGGGGCCCTGGCACCGCTGGTCTGAGGGATGTCTCTTATCTACTGGGCAGCTGCTTGTCTTGTTAGCATTTGCCACTGACATCTGCATGGCCTGGCTCCCATTCAGCCTAGGCCAGGGGTGTCAAACTCATTTTCACTGGAGGCCACGTCAGCCTCATGGCCGCCTTAAAAGGGCAGAATGTAACTTTAGGACTGTATAAATGTAACTACTCCTTAACAGTTAAGTGGGAGCTCGGCCCTGCTGCAGGGTAGAAACAAGGTGCTGGGCCAGATAAAACAAGGTAGAGGGCGGATTCGGCCCTCGGGACTTGTGTTTGCCACCTGTGGCCTAGGCCCAGGTTCGGGAGAAGTCGGCTTGAAGAAAGGCTAAGCAAAGTAAATTACAACAGAAATGTTAACAAGGACAGAAATCAATGACAATTAACCTGAGGAACTGGCTCTCTCTGTTTCAGAGATACTAGAAATGGAGAGTGCTTCTGAGAGCCTTTTCATCAAGGATTCTCAAGGACGCCTTAACTCCCTGACCACCGTTCTTGGACAAGAAGTGGACCGGTTTAACAATCTGCTGAAGTTAATACACGTACGTGCGCTCACTGCCATCACTGCTATGGGGTATCACAGCTGTGTAGAGAACTATGTCATAACCTGCACGTGCTTAGAGTTCTCCATTCCTGTCACTTCAACATTTCCATCTGAATGCGCTAACAAGTCTTCAAACCCAACTTGTTAAAAACTGAGTTTACCCTCCCCTAACAATTCCACATTCCCTTTCTCTAATAATGACTTGGAGAATATGGGACATTACAAATCTTTGGTGGTCTCCTCATTATCCTTACACCCTTAGAATTACCAATGACAGACTAGGAATTTGATCAGAGACCTAAGTATTCAATAAGAGAGACTCAGTTCTTGTTCCTGATTTCTAGTTTGCATTTAATAAGGGTCGTCAGGAACGTGTATAAAGGACAACACATGGACAAAGCCAGAGGGGGTAGGTTTGAGGGTAGGAGGCAGGGATGGGTGGGCAGGGGGCAAGGTGGGGTGAAAATGGAGAAAACTATACTTGAAAAACAATTTTAAAAAGAGAAAAAATTAAAAAATAAGGCAGTTTTTATGAAGACTGTGAAAACCAGCATTTCTCAAAGTGTCACAAAACACCTGTATTCGATCCACTGTGCTGCATGTTCAAAATGTATACTCCCAGTCCTACTCCAGACCTGAGAGGGAATTACTGGAAATTCCTGGGAATATGGATTTTAAATAAACTCACCCAGATAATTTCACTACAACTAAAACTTAAGAACAACTCTTTGGCCCTTTGCCTTACGCTCAGGAATACTTTCACTCTAGATGGTCTTGAACATACAATGATGGCTAAACACCTTTCTGATTTCTATGTGCATGACTTTGATAAGGGAAACACAAAAGCTATTAGAGACCAAATATTGAGCATTAACAGGAAAAGTCTTACCATCAAGCAGGGAACCAAATACCTAGCACAGAGTCAAGACTCAGTGATAAGGCTGGGGAGGACAGGTAAGTTAATTCTCTCTTTTATAATATATTTCATTGTTTATGCTATTACAGTTGTCCCAGTTTTCCCCCTTTATCCCCTTCCACCCAGTACCCCCATTCCTCCAGCAGCTCCCTCCTTTACTTCATGTCCATGGGTCATGCATGTAAGTTCTTTGGCTTCTCCATTTCCTACACTATTCTTAACATCCCCCTGTCTATTTTGTTCCTACCAATTATGCTTCTTAATCCCTGTACCTTTCCCCCTTTTTCTCCCCCTCCCCCCTTCCAGTTGATAAGCCTCCAAATGATCTCCATATCTATGATTCTGTTCCTGTTCTGCTTCTTCAATTAGTTTGTTTATGTAGATTCACTTATTGATAGCTGTGAATTTGTTGCTATTTTAATGTTCATAATTTTGATCTTTTTCTTAAATAAATCCCTTTAAGATTTTTTAAATATATTTTGTTGATTATGCTATTACAGTTGTCCCATTTCTCCCCCATCATTCCCCTCCACCCTGCACACTCCCTCCCACCCACATTCCCCCCCTTTAGGTCATGTCCATGGGTCATAAGTTCTTTAGCTTCTACTTTTCCCACACTATTCTTGCCCTCCCCCTGTCTATTTTCTACCCACTGTCTATGCTACTTATTCTCTGTACCTTTCCCCCCTCTCCTCCTCCCACTCCCCTGTTGCTAACCCTCCATGTGATCTCCATTTCTGTGTTTCTGCTCCTGTTCTATTGTTTGCTTAGTTTGCTTTTGTTTTAGGTGTGGTTGGTAATACCTTAGTTTGCTTTTGTTTTAGGTGTGGTTGGTAATACCTGTCAGTTTGCTGTCTTTTTACTGTTCGTATTTATCTTCTTTTTCTTAGATAAGTCCCTTTAACATTTCATATAATAAGGGCTTGGTGATGATGAACTCCTTGAACTTGGCCTTATCTAAGAAGCACTTATCTTCCCTTCCATTCTAAATGACAGCTTTGCTGGATAGAGCAATCTTGGATGTGGGTCCTTGACTTTCATGACTTTCATGACTTGGAATACCTCTTTCCAGCCCCTTCTTGCCTGTAAGGTCTCTTTTGAGAAATCAGCTGACAGTCTGATGGGAACTCCTTTGTAGGTGACTCTGCCTTTATCCCTTGCTGCTTCTAGAATTCTCTCCTTCATTTGAATCTTGGTTAATGTAATGATGATGTGCCTTGGTGTGTTCCTCCTTGGGTCCAACTTCTTTGGGACTCTCTGAGCTTCCTGGACTTCCTAGAATTCTATTTCCTTTGCCAGATTGGGGAAGTTCTTCTTTATTATTTGTTCAAATAAGCTTTCCACTTGTTGCTTTTCCTCTTCCCCTTCTGGTACCCCTATAATTCGGATGTTGGGACGTTTCAAGATGTCCTGGAGGTTCCTAAGCCTCTCCTCATTTTTTTGAATTCTTGTTTCTTCATTCTTTTCTGTTTGGTTGTTTGTTTCATCCTTCTGGTCCACTCCATTGATTTGAGTTCCAGTTTTCCTCCCATCACTATTGGTTCCCTGTTTCTTCATTCTCTTCTGTTTGGTTGTTTGTTTCATCCTTCTGGTCCACTCCATTGATTTGAGTTCCAGTTTTCCTCCCATCACTATTGGTTCCCTGTGCATTTTCCTTCATTTCACTTATTGTAGCCTTCAATTTTTCATCTAATTTGTGAGCAAAATCAACCAATTCTGTGAGCATCCTGATCACCAGTGCTTTGAAGTGTGCATCTGATAGGTTGGCTACTTCTTGGTCGCTTAGATGAATTGGCTCTGGGGCTTTGATCTGTTCTCCCATTTGAGCCATTTTTGGGGTTTTGGGGGGTTTTTGAGGGGGGTGGTCTGGTCGCGGCTGTTACGTATGAGGGGCAGAGCCTTAGGTGTTCCCCAGGGTGGGTCAGCTCAGTTGCTGGGTTGTGACACTGCATGTGGGGGTGGGGTCCGAGAGGGAACAATGGCGCTTGCTCCACTCTTGGATTCTGGTCCCTTCTGCCGCTTCCCCCAAGCAAATTGGGCCCTTCTGGTGCTGATTTCTGCGTGGGTGGGCTTGTGTATGTTCTAGGACCCTGTGGGTCTCTCCAACAAACTCTTCTGTGAGGCTGGGAGTCTTTCCAGGCCCGTCAACCCCCGCAAGTGTTTTCAATCAGTGTTTTTAGGTTTTATTTCCTGGTGCTGGGGCCCTGGGTTTCAAGCTCTGTCTTGCTCCATTTTTGCCTGGATTATCTGCGCACAAATGTGGGATCACCTGATCAGCCAGCCACCTTGCTCGGCCTCACTGGGTCTGCACCATTGCCACCCCACGCCCAGGGTATGCTAGCCACCGCCCGTGGGCCTGGGATCTACTAGCCACTGCCTGCGCACCCAGGTCCACCAACCTCCACTTTTTCCTGCTGCAACTCCACCCCTCTTACCAGTCTGGATGAATGGTTGTCAGACTTCTATACAGTTCAATTTTCTATCAGTTCCGGTTGTTTTCTTGTTTCTAAATCATTGTCCTTAATTTTAGTTGTGTGAGGAGGCACATCTATGCCTCCATCTTGGCCAGAAGTCCTAACATTTCATGTAATAATGGCTTGGCGATGATGAACTCCTTTAGCTTTACCTTGTCTGGGAATCTCCTTATGTGCTCTCCCACTCTAAATGATAGCTTTGCTGGATAGAGTAATCTAGGTTGTCTGTCCTTGCTTTTCATCACTCTGAATACTTCTTGCCAGCCCCTTCTTGCCTACAAAGTTTCTTTTGAGAAATTAGCTGACAGTATTATGGGAACTCCTTTGTAGGTAACTCAGCTTTCCTCTTGCTGCTCTTGGAATTCTTTCTTTAACTTTTGGCATTTTAATGATATGCCTTGATGTGTTTCTCTTCGGGTCCAACTCTTTTAGGACTCTCTGTGTTTCCTGAACTTGTATGTCTCTCTGTGTTTCCTGAACTTGTATGTCTATTTCCTTCATCAAATTAGAGAAGTTTTCTTTCATTATTTTTCAAATAAGTTTTCAATTCCTTGCTCTTCCTGTTCTCCTTCTGGCACCCCTATGATTCAAATGTTGGTACATTTGGAGATGTCCCAAAAGTTCTTTATGTTATCCTTGTTTTTTTTTCATTTTTTTTTTCTTCTTGCTGTTCTTGTTGAATGCTAATTTCTTCCTTATGTTCCAAATCATTGATTTGAATCCTGGCTTCATCCTCTCCACTGTTGGTTCCCTGTAGATCTTTATTTCACTTAGTGTAACCTTCACTTCTTCCTGGGTCTTTTTTATGTTGTAACCATATTCAGTGAGTTCTTTGAGCATCACAATCACCAGTGCTTTGAACTCTGCCTCTGATAGGTTGGCTATCTCCATTCGGCTTAGTTCTTTTTCTGGGGTTTTGTTCTGTTCTTTCATTTGGGCTATATTTCTTTGTCTCTTCAATTTGGCAGCCTCCCTATGTTTGCTTCTGTGTATTAGGTAGAGCTGCTGTGACTCCCAGTCTTGGTGATGTGGCCTACTGTAGAAAAGGCACCTGTGAATATTGTGGGGCAAAGCCTTAGGAAAATCACCCAGGCAACCTGCTTCACCAATTTGTGGCTCTGTGTAGAGGGAGGACACAGTGAGGGGACAATGCCACTGCCTGGCTTCTGGAGGTTTGCCTGGCATTCACCGGCTCTGTTTCCAGGCACTTCCTTTACTCCCCCTATGCAACTGGTGCTCTTCTAGTTGTTGCCCTGGTGCTGAATCCCAGAGGGAATGGGTCTGCATTTTAAGTCCATGCAGGGCGTTTAAGTGGAGTCTCCTGAAAAGCTGACAGTGTCTTCCACTGCCCCAACCCTCACTGGTTTTTATAGCCAGAAGTTGTAAGGATTTGTCTTTCTACTGCTGGAGCCCTGGGCTGTGTGGCCTGGCCTGGGACTAGAATCACTCACTCCCCAGGTATCCCTCCTGATTTTTATCCACCACACATGAATGTGGAGCTGCCCATTCTGCCACCATCACCCCTCCACACCACTGTGCCTCTCCACCCATCTCTGTGTCTCTGCCCCTCCTACCCATCTGGATGAATGTGGTTTCTTTAAATCCTTGGTTGTCAGGCTTCCACACAGCTCCATTTTCTGATGGCTCTGGGTGTTATTTCTTTTGAGGTCTAGTTGTAATTCTTTCTGTGGTTGCACAAGGATATGAAGTATGTTTACCTATGCCTCCCTCTTGACCAGAAGTAAATCTTTTTGACTGGGGTAAGTCTTTTAAAGTGAAAGGCCATCTGTCCCCTATTAGGAAACAAAGTCTTTGAATGCTTCTGGTTGGCTGGTCTTGTGGGTTCAGGGGACGCAGGTAAAGTTGAATGTATCAAGTCCTCACTTTAGGACTACGGTATCCAGGGAAGTATACACCAGTGTCAGCAGACTAGGTAGCCAGGTCTGGGCTTATCATCCTCTAGATTGAGTGAATCAGGACACTGATTATTCTGCTCTGATAAAGACCCCCAAATACAGCAACCAAAACAAGATAGAAATTCACTTTGTGTCTCAGTTAACTGCCCAGAGGGAGCCCTGTCTCAGGCAGATAGTTGATCTTGCTTTCCGAGTTCAACCAGAGAGCCCAGCTGGAAGGCTGGCTCCAGCTTTATCAGGTAGCTTCCACTTCTGGATCTAGGGTTGCTGCTCCAATTGCCCCCTTATCCCAGTCAGTAAGGGGAAAGAGAGAAAGCAGCTTTCCCATAAAAATGTGATTAAGAAGTTGCAAACAACTCGGCCACATGGCCACAATCCAGCTGCAAACCTGGCTAAGAAAAAGTCTCTGGGTGAATTGCTCTGTGCTCAGCTAAAACTAAGGCGGGGAGAGGACACTGTTGTTCAAAGGAAGAAGAAGACATGGATGGTGCTCATCTCTTGCCTCTTCCCTGTCACCCACTGGAAGACAAACAAGTCTAAATCACTTCCTCCCTAAAATCTTCCAGGAACACCAGACTTTCCTTCTACCACTGGATGACTTAGGAGCACTTCCTAAGGGCTCCATCATTTCTGGTTCTGTGCCTATCCCTGTACTTACACTGCTTTATAATTATCCTTCCATGGGTAAGGCTTCCCCAGTGGAAAATCAATTTCTTGTTTCTTGGGGGAAAAAAATAGGACAGGTATTATTAGTCACCTCTGTTTCCCTAATGCCTGACACATACTAAGTTTTCCATGAATATGTGAATGTGCAAGTGAACAAATGTGCCTCTCTGGTCTCTCCATGGTCACTTCTTGAGGTCAAACAATGATGTCCACTAATCGTGGAGGAATTCACCTCGTGGAAGTAGAAGGGGAAGGCGCGTAGGAAGCAGCAGCCTACAAGGCAAGCAGGAATCAGCGCAGAGCACTCGCACCTGAGGGAGGTGTGGTGGCTGCAGTGTACACTGACCTACACCAGGACCTCCCTCATTCTGACCTCTGACCAGTCCTGCCTTGCCCTGGCTCTGTCCCAGGGAACAAACAGCAAGACAGAACTATGGTGACAGTAGGAAAGCTATGGGAAGGCGGCTGCACCTAGGGCCTCAGAGCTGCCATCTTGGTGAGCTCACTCTGCTGTTCCAGGTAGTGATAGAACTGTCAGTCAGGACAGGTCCTAGGACAGAGGGCACCCTGTGATCTTGGCTCCTAGCCATAGGGAAGAACGTTTTGTGGTGCACTGTGTTGCATGGAATCCATTTCTGTGTTAGCTGTGTCCTCTGGGAGAATCGGCTGCAACGTGACCTCTGTCTGCATCAAGCACAACTAGGAGGCACGAGAAGCCTGATCCCTTCATCTCTCTGGCTCAAGCAATCTCCTTGCACTTAGATTGGTCTTCCGCTGCCTTTCCATTTTCAGTGTACTGTTTTGGCTCTGGCTTAGAGCCTCTTGCTGTACTCTGCTGCACGTGGTGCCTCGGATCACAAGGGCAAATCTAATTAACCTCTTCTTTTTTTATGCCACTGCCTCCTGTGAAGAAACAGGAGGAGAGGAATAACTCTATGCAGGAATGGAAGGATGGCTAGCCTTATTTTGTCCCCATATTGCCTATCTCCAGAACTATGTGCAGGTGGTCCTAGGCCTTATTTTTAAAACCAACATAAATTTGGCCTCCAGCACCTTCCTATAATATCTGCCCAATATATGGCAGTAGTTTTCACAACACTGGGACCCAGGAGGGCCATTCCAATGCACCTGCCCTGCCTGCATCTTCATTCAGGTGGCAAACGTTACCATGTACTTTCATGCCTGCTACTGGCCTCTGTTTTTTATTGAAGTGAAAGGGAGGATACAGGACATGTCATAAGGAAGTATTTTCAGTACATGGAGACTCTGGTATCAGCTAAAGGACTGGTCTCATCTAAGAATCTCCCATTTCTGTGGGCACCCCCCTCGGCAAAGTTGGCCCATAGCATGAGGTAGTTCCCACATCATCACCCCTCCTCCATGGCTCCCAAATCGCTCACCATCAGACCCTTCTTCCTTCAGCCTGGAGGAGAGCTAAACAGCAGCACTGTTCAAAACTGCTTCTCTAGGCTTCTGGGGACATGTCTCCTTCTCCTCTGTCCACTTCATTCTGCTATTAACCCCCTGAACCACCCCCACCCCAGATCTTACGCTTCATGGTTACGTGTCGTAAACGCATGAAAGGTTGGAGGGTCTGACCCAGCAGACGGTGTGCAGAGAGGATGGAACCCAGCAAGAGGGCCTTTGAGCCCAAGGTAGCACCTACTACCACGAATGGGTATCATTCATTCCTACTGGTTAATTACATCTGTGAAGGGCATCACCCGTTCTTGTTCTTTCAGACTTCTCTAGAAACACTTGACAAAGCCATCGCTGGACTTGTGGTGATGTCTGAAGAAATGGAAAAGGTGTACAACAGTTTCCTCAACAACCAGGTTCCCTCCCTGTGGTCTAACACAGCCTACCCATCCCTGAAACCACTAGGATCATGGGTCAAAGACCTTATTCTGAGGACTGCATTTGTGGATGTAAGAAAATGCTCTTCTTTAAGGCTTGATGAATCAATCTAGTGACACGGTTGGCTCCTTAGGAAGCCCTAGCTAATTAAAATATCGACAATCCTTGAGGAATCATCTGAGCCCAAAGAAACAGAAATTTTCAGAATGGCGTCACTTTAAACATCTCACACTAATTGTAATGTAGTTTGTCCTAGGCCCTATCCCAACATCCCACTTTAATGCCAGACCCTTGGACTTTCAGATCTAGTTCATGTGCCCCACTGGGGGGCACAGAACCAATCTGAAGTGGGTCCTAACTGCCAGGTGCGGCCTTGCTGCCATCTTCCTCTCCTATGCCCTCTGTAACAACCAGATTCTGGGTTTGCGGGGAGGCTGGTGGGTGCGAAAGCGGGACAGGGCAGGTGATAAAAATGGGGCTGGTGACTAACTCAGGTCTGGTGTAGATTCTGCCTTCTGAGAGGCCCCCAGAATAGGGCTTTGATTTACATGGCAAACACTATCGCAGAAACACAGTACATTTTATTTGGTGTAATGTTTCTCCTCTAGCTGTGGCTCAAAAGAGGACAGCCTAAGTCCTTCTGGATCTCTGGTTTCTTCTTTCCTCAAGGATTTCTAACAGGTACGAGTGCTTTCCCTACAGAAAAGCCCCACAGGAATGCCGTGATTTGTCATACACTGTGTCTCTAGGAACTGGCCAAACCATGAGGCCACTGACCATGGGGAAGTCCAATAAGGCCCTACTCTCCCCCGCTTGCCAGGGAAAAAGGACGACAGGAACAGCAGATGTTCCCCACAACCCAATCCCTGCCCCTCTCCGGTTACACCAGTGCAAGCACCGCCGCCCCTGCGAACACGCGCAGGGTGCCCGAACTCCCTACCTGACCCGTGCTGGAGGGCACCGCGTGCTCTCCGCCTGCTATGGCCCCAACTCTGAGCAGCTTCCTTCCCTCTAAACAAATACTCGTTTTTAAAAAAATTATTTTTTAATTACAGTTAACTAAAAAATACTCTTGATGTCCCTTCATTAACCCCAGGAGGTGGAAGAGGATATTCCATGGATTCCTGATAGAGAGCCCCAGAGTACGCCAGGGCCTCTGGGCTACTAGATGCTAATTAGCTGAGCCCTTCATCCTTCTCATTCTGAATCCCTAACAAACAGCCCATGCAAGAAGGCCTCAGCCAGACTGTCCAGTTGGGGAGACTGGGCTGTGAAACTCCCTCACTGGACTGTCTCCCTCATGGGCGGAGCAGTGCACTTCAAACTTAGTCTTCTTTCCTCTCTCCCCAACCAGGACCACAACACATGTGTTGGCCCCGCCCCTCCCAGCATCACTCACAGGCTTCCTGTCTCAATGAACTATTTCAGAATAAGGTGTTAATGGTTGCGTCTCCTCCATGGAGCAGAAGATCTCTAATGGTAGAGCAGCCTGGTTGGGGCAAGTGGGGGCTGTGCTTGGGCAGTAGAGGCCTTGTTTGGAGGACCCATTTTTCTGACTTTTTTTATATTTATAGGAACTCTTCAAAATCATGCCCGGAAATACAATTTGCCTATAGATGAGTTGAGTTTCAAGTACAACATGATTTCTATCTATCGGGATCAAGCCACGGTTATAGAAGCTGCCAAGAAAGTGAAGTTTGGACAAGAACTGCCCATGGACCTGGAGGTATCGTCGTCTCCCTGACTGTTGTCACAGCAAAGCAGCAGTGTCTGTCCCACTGTCATTCACTGCCTCAGCCAGCCTCCACTGCCCCTCCTGCCTCCCATACGTGAAGCAGGACGGGCAAGATGGGGTTCACACCCCCCAAGACAAGCTCCCCAAGTAGCCATGACTAGATAGGATTTGTAGAAATATTTTTTAAAGTAATACTGTTTTATTTCTTCAGAAACTAATTCAGTTCTGAACCCAACATTGTGGGGGGAGGGGCATGGATTCCTACACCAACAAGCAATTTTCAAACACCAGCTGGAGGTCCTACAATTCCCCTCAGTTCTGACCCTACCTACCCAGAGATGGCATCAGATCCCATAGCTTAAGAGTTCAGTCCTACAAGACTGGCCCCCCCACCCTCCACCCCTGCCATTTCAAATGCCAGCTTCAAGCCCTCACTGTCACCTGTGCTTCTGAATCACTGGCTCTAAGTGAGAGGTTCCACGACCCCATACTGGGGTTTAATTAATTTGCTAACATGGCTGAAAGAACTCAGAGAAACTTTTCGCTTAACTAATTACCGGCTTATTATAAAAGACTATAACTCAAAAACAGTCAGATGGAAGAGATGCCCAGGGTCAGGGATGGGGGAAGGGCTTGGAGCTTCCATGTGCCTCTGGCCCCGAATCTGCTGTTCGCCAACCCAAAGCTCTGCAAGCCCAGTCCTCTGGGGGGCTTATGGAGGCTTCCTTGCATAGTCATGATTGATTGACTCACTGGCCTTAGGTAGCCAATCTCAACCTCCTGCTCTTCTCCCCTCCCCAGAGGTGGGCTGGGGTTACACTGAAAGTTCCAACCCTATAATCACTTGATCAGCCCCATTGGCAACCAGTCCCCATTCTTAGGTTCTGTCCAAAAGCCACTTCTTTAACGTAACAAAAGATACCTTATCACTCCCTAACATTAGGAAATTCCAAGCATTTTGGGAGCCGTGAGTCAGAACCACAGAGGAAGGCCAAATATATATGAGAAAAACTATTTTGCTTATCTAAATAACCAAATATATACTTTTCTTATAAGTCACAATACCACAGATGCTACAGTAACTTTCTCCTTGCACATACAACATAGCAAGAGGTTAAAAGCAAGAATTTCAGCACCAGGCAGGCCTAAATTTAAATTCTGATGCTCCCCCTCCCCAGCTATGTGTGCTAGAACAACTACTATCACGTCTGTGCCTCAATGTTCTCGTCCATAAAGTGGGGCCAATGCTACCACCTTCGGAGTTGTCGTGCAGTGTACACAAATGTCATGTGTCCCACACGTAGTGAACACACAGTAAATACTAGTACAAGATGAATTATCTGCATCATTCATTCAGCTGTCTCCTGGCAGAATTGGTACGCTAGCTTTCTCCATTACGTAAGTACATTAAAGAGCTAATAGGAATGCACTAAGGATGCAGTTTAAACTCTTTGCTCACACAGTTTACTCTCCCTAGAGCAGAGGCTCTCCAAGTGGGGTCCCCAAACCAACAGCATCAGCAGCACCTGGGAACTTATGAGAAATGCAAATTCCAAGGACTCATTCCAGATCTACTAAATCAGAAACTCTGGGCTGGCACCCACAAATCCATATACTTTAACAAGTCCTACATGGGATTGTTGGACCACCAAAGTTTGAATACCACTGCTCTAAAATATTAGTGATTCTCAAACTTGGCTGCAGGTTAAAATCACCAGAGGCTTTTTAAAAATCCCGATGTCCTGGCCATGCCCCAGTTAGCTCACACCAACACATCAGGCATCATTATTTTTTAAAATTCCCCAGTGATGCCGGTATACAGCCAGGGATGCAAACCACACTGCCGATCTGAGCTGCCCAACTCAGATGCACTCGGAGATACTGATGGGGGAAGGGAGCCTGTGCCTCAAAGCACCCGTCCACCCCAGTGGGCCTTATAAATATAATTTTTGCATGTGCCATAAAATCAAAGATTTGCTCCAGATTGCTCTAGCCAATAAAGTATTCACTGATCAGTCAGGGGAGCTCAGGTGAGTGGCTACAATTAACTAAACCTGCCTTGAGATATCACGGTATTAGTAAGGAACTGCTCCTGGGTAACTCTCCCAGTAACCATATCTGCTCCCATATCCTTGAAAGACCTTGCTAAAAAGTAACTGATGATCATCACAGCCCTCTTATCCCATCCGCTTCCCATGAGAAGGGGGAAAGTCATCATCGTGGTATTAGGTAGTCTGAAGCCCATGAATGGGTTTTCCAGGGGTATCCCCTATTAGGCATGTTGATGGAGTATGAGATTTGGTGTCAAATTGAGACACAAGTTATTTTACCTTTCAAATCCTCAGTATTCTCCTCTCTAGAATATGAGTAATAACAGCAATCAATCTATAGTGTGGCTCTTAGAATGTACTGAGGAGGACATGGGGCAGGGGAGATGGCCCCCAGCTGCTCATCGCCTTCTCCACCGCTCAGCTGTAAACTTCTGGGTATGTTTCAGTTGCCCTCTCCTGAAGATGGTGTTCTCGTTCATGGAATGTTCATGGATGCTTCTCGATGGGACGATAACGAGATGGTGATAGAAGATGCATTGCCTGGACAGATGAATCCAGAGCTGCCTGTGGTGCATTTTGAACCTCAACAAAATTATGAGCCCAGCCCAACACTTTACCACTCCCCACTTTATAAAACAGGGGCCCGGGCAGGCACACTCTCAACCACAGGTGAGGATGTTCTACCATTGGTACAAATAATGACCAAATGCAAACTACAGCCAAAGCTCCAACGCTAAGCTTTAAGCGCAGCATTTAACTAAGATTGAATGGCCAATTATCTAAGATTAAAATGAGGCCACTTATGCAAACTTATAGATGTTGTAAATTCTGTTTATTTTAATATGCAGTATGGATTGATATTTTAAGAAACTAATACTTGTTTCTACTAGTCTAATGAATAGAAAATAGAGTTATTGAGCAGTGACTTCTAATTGTAAAATAATGGACTGAGCAGACACTAAACTCTGTCTCACCAAATCCATTGAGACTCATCAAAGAGACTTAAAAAGAAATTATTAAATGGAATGCCATGCTGCAAAAAGAGAAATCTGAGTAGACCTGATAATGAGATACAGCCCCCCAAAAAAGGAACCAGACAGAAAGAAAGCCGTATGAACAGGTAAGCTAAAGAACTGAATGTAGACAACTGAAGGATCAGCAAGGAGAATGAGCTGAGACAGTCCCTCAAAATACTTCACAATGCAATTTTTTTTAAAAGGGACACCGGAAAAAGCCAAAATTTCCAAATTTATCTAGTAGGCAATATAAGGGAAAGTAGATAAAATGGAAGAGTAATAATATTTGTTAAAATAATGTCTAATCATTTCCCAGAAAAGAAGAAACACTTGGGTCCTCAGATTAAGAGATCTCAGAAAGTCCTGTCAGGGATAATTTTTAAAAACACAAACAAACCAGCCACTTTTTTAAAGAAACCTACATCTGTCAAAGTGATACTTAAGACTATCAGAGGAAAAGAAGATCCTCAAAGCAAAGAGATGATCTGTATTAACGTGATAAGATTAAATTCCAGAGCCCCAGGCTGACCATAGACATCTCTCAGGACCCCCCATGCATGTGAAAAGACAGGAGAAGTCTCTTCAAAGGCCCAAAGCAAAACAACTTTGAACCAAAATTGGAAATGCAACCAAATTATCATCCAAAAGGAAAGTGTGATAAGGACTATCTTGGACATACAGGCTCTAAATTAATCACCACCGACCCCCTATTTCTCACACACACACACAGTTAAAACCTTTAAAGGTTTTACCATAAAATGATTTTAATAATAATTTGGAACTAAATTTCCAGATGATGAAAACACAGGAGATGGGGGAAGGCAAAAGAACTAAAAAAAGTTTCCCTTTTGAATGGAGAATATAGATACTGGTGATATTTATTTTTCTAATAAAATTTCAGTTAAAATATCTTCTTCAAGGGCAACATACAGAATAGCACTCAAATAGCCACTCCTATTACAAATCTAAAAAAGTACTAAAAGGTATATTTTAGAATTAATAATAGTACGTACAAGTTTTGGTGTGGACATATCCTTTTATTTATCTTGGCTAAATATCGAGCATGAAATGACTAGATTGTGTGGTAAGTATATGTTTAACTTTCCAAGACGCTACCGAAATATCTTGCATACCATTCAAGGTCCCCACCAGCAGTGGGTGAGGGCTCCAGCTCCCACATGCTCCTCACCGCTTAGTACGATTAGCCCTGTAGAGGACAGACAGGGAGGGAAGGACGTAGACAGATAGATCTATGACATTAACCATCTGTTCTGGGGCTTATTTATATCTTCTCTGATAAAGTGTCTGTTTAAATATTTTGCCCATTTTTTTAATTGAGTTATTGGTCTTATTATTGGCTACAATTCCAACTTCTGTCTTTCTGGCAAAAGGAACCAAGAAAAGGTGGCAATTAAAATGATGTTGCAATGGAACAATACTGAACACATAGATCATCGAAGGCACTAAACAGAAAGTACAGCAACACACTGTGCATATTTGGGAACTCGACACAGAACAGCAACAACATCCAAAACTGGTCGGGAACAGAGAAATTACTCCATAAGTGGTTCTGGGACAACTGGTTGTACCAAACTTACATCCTTATCTCACACTACAAACAAAAATTAAATCACAGGTTGATTGCATATACTTAATCATCATTCTATTTTAAAATTATTAACCCTAATGAAATCATGGTTTTAAGTAATAATCAACAGCTGCTACATCCCCAAAAAGAAAAGCAATCAGTCACAAAGTGCTTCTTGATGGAAGTACACACCACCTATAAAGTACTCTTGCCAAAAAGCTCAAGCCTTATTGTGATCACATCTCTAGTACTAACCACCCCTTTACAAGGATAGAGGAATGTATTTAAAATCACCCAGGGATGCTGTCAGCAAAACCAGACTCTGGAAAACTTTACAGGCCAAACAGTCTGTTGGTTTCAAATAATATATTACAAGGGGGTGGCAAAAGGAACAGAGGGGTAACCTACCAATTGAAAGAGATTTGAAATACACATCACCATTTCAAGGTATGAACCTTATTTGAATCCTGAATCAAACTCATGGTTAAATATACAGAGACTACATATGTCCTATAAAACATCACTCAAGCACCTGCCAAGGCACCATGCAGGGAATGGCAGGCAAAGGTAAGGAGAGGGGAGACACAGGGGCCCCCTCCTGGGGATGCCACCACGTTCCCCAACTTGTGCACAGATAGGGTTTGCTTTGAACGTACTGCCAGAAATAGCAACTCCTGTGTGGAGGGCAGGACCCTCTTCTCACTTTGGTCCTGGCCCCCTCACACAGAATGAAGAAACTGCAAACGTTTCTTCAGATGTCACAGAGCTAGGGACACAGTATCTATGACTGCACTTAGTCACTTCAGGAGCCCCAGTGTCTAACTGTGGGGTAAAACAACAAATGGATGGATGGATGGATAGATGGACGGATGGACAGACAAATGAATGGATGCCCAACCTATCAACTGCATCCCACTAAAAGCTTAGGCCTGATTCTAGTCCAGTGCTCCCAGAATGCAGAGAACTTGAAAGATAATTCATATGGTTACACAAATTCTTACCCAGACAGGCCCTAAAGGATCATTTATTCTATCATCTTCATTATATAGAACATAAAACTGAAGTCCGTAGAGAACTATTTGCCCATCATCTTCAGAGACAATCCTGACTCCAAGTACTGTACTCTTTGTATTAAGGGGTTATTCTTTAAGTAATGACCCTCCCTCCCTTTTTCCCTGTATCGTTAACTAGGTCACTCAACCAACTTTGTGGTGACCATCCTTTTACCCTCCAAGAGGCCCAACGATTACTGGATTGCCAAGGGCTCGGCTTTGCTTTGCCAGCTGAGCGAGTGAAGCAGGCACCTCAGTGCTGAAAAGGCAGCAGCCAGAGATCTTTGAAAGGGAAAAGAGTCTGTGTAACGTGGACGTGATCAAATCAGCACTACTTCTGATCTGATTTAAAGGTAGTAAATGCAGCTTTTATTTCTGTTATAATCCAAAATAAAGTGTCTGAGTTTCTTCCTTCTGTTGGTAATTCAAGCTCTGATGTGAAAGCAGTGGGTTCAGCACCCACCTCCTAAACCTGCTCCCCTCCCCCAAATGAGACCCAGGCAGCTTCCCCTTAGTCACCCGGGGCAGACCCCCGGGGCAGTCGGAACTCAGCACTTCCTCACCCACAGGCTTCCTTCCTCTTCACACATGAGAGGCCCGGTATATGCTTCAGTCACCCGGCCCCAGATGAAGATGAAGACTCAGAGCCTTCATCATGGGAGACTGATGCAGTGACCCTGACAACCGGTAGCAAATGAGAGGATAAGACAACCCTGGCCCAGGGCACCAGTTCTCCGACTCCACATGGCTGTATGACAATCCTTGGAAGAGGATTGTAATCCTTTTGCTTTCAGCAAAGCGCAGGTGGATCCTGCCCAGTTCCGAGGAATTTCCCCTTCCACGTTAGGATGAACCCATGTGAACGCTGGCCAAGTGCCTCCCAGGTCCACTGGACCCTGCCACCTCAAAAGCAGGGTTAGTCGCCCCAGCGCTAAGAAGAAGTGCGGCGAACCACTTTGTGTCACCCCTGCTGACAAGGGTCTGTTGCCTGACCTCGGCCTTAACATGAGCCAAGAGCCTGGGAATGCCTAAGCAGGACCTGGGCCTCTGGAGAAAGCCAACCACCCCCTCACAGAAAGTTGGAAGAACTGGGTCAATCATAGTAATCCAACCCTCCATTTTACCTCCTCCGCCCCACCTTCACCCCCACACCTGTCAAACTGAAGAACAGACTCAGGGCACAGGGGGGCAGGGAGCACCCCCTCTATCACTCAAAGGTCAGTGTGGACATCAGACACTGCTCAGTGTCTCAAGCAGGATCAGGTGCACTAAGCTTTGGGAATGGCATCAGCTGCAGAAGCCAGAGAGCTGAGGGTAGGTACCACAGCAGCCGTAATCCCAGGTCAGAAAGCTGCAGGAAAACGTAGGACTCACAACTTCACCAGGCTCGTGAAGCAGGTGACTAAACATGGGATGCAGAGCTCGGCCCCTGCACGGACATGTGTCTGCTGAATGAACCCTGCACATAACTGCTACCACCACTGAAGACAGAGGTCCTCCGCCCCCTCTGCCTTCCAGTCTCACATAAGTATACCTCATTCCGAGAATCTTAGTTATAACGGCAAGAGAATCTGGGTGAGTTCAGCCCTCCTACCCCTGCAGTACAGGGGGTACAGACAATCCCGAGGACCATCACACCACTCTTTCCATGAGACCCTCAAAGATCTTCTGGGCCCAGGAAATGACAGAGTGAACACACAAGAAAGTCTCTGGGAAAGAAGGGAAGACCACAGAGCTCTAAGCCCAGGCAATCAAGCTAAACCTAAACCAGGTTAGGAACAAAGACACCTACTTCCTATTGGTCCCACCTAAGTCCTGGGAAGACCCTCTTGGTTGCAAGCTACTAAGAGGCCCAGGAGGACATAAGGGAATCTTACCACAGGTGGGAGACCCTGGTCTGGAAACACAGTGGGAGCTGGGTGAGGCAGGGGGAGGGGGACCTGGGTCAACTTGGAAGGGCTAAAAGTTCCTATTTCAGACTAAACTGGGGCATTTCTATTCTTACTCCTTTTATATAAAGATTTCCCATAAGATTTTTTTGGAAAGGACACACACATATAATAAATAAATAAATAAATAAATAGGCAAGAGGTGGAGCATTTGAGAACCACACTCTGGCATCGCACCAGACAAGCACATCAGTGACACAGCCATGTATTACTCATAATGAAAGCACCTGTCAGCATGCAGGAAGCACCCTACTCACCAGACTGTGAACAGAGAGAAGGGGAGCAAAGGCCCCATGGTCTACAGACTCCCCTGCATCCAGAACCGGGAGTGAATGGACAGAAGAGCAGCAGGAGGACAGAAGGGTGGGGCAGCATCCAAAGTTGCAGGCAGGCCCAGCAGTAGGCCCAGGAGTGAAGCAGTGATAGTGGGCCGAGGCTGTGAGCAAAGAGTTGTTTCTCTGACATACACACATTGTGGGGAGAAGTCTACACACAAGAACTGGTATTTAAATATTTTCACATAATTCATTTACAGTTAATTCTTTCCATACAGCTCATTATGTTACAAAACTGTACACTACCCCAAGCATTGTTGGATAACCAAAAGCCATTCCTTGGAAAGAGAAGAATCTACATTGACTTTGATTCTGAACATCTTCTCCTGGGTTGGACCTGTCAAGGCCAAACTAGAGCATGGAAAGAGAAGAATCTACATTGACTTTGATTCTGAACATCTTCTCCTGGGTTGGACCTGTCAAGGCCAAACTA
>PVKU01009553.1:0-54686 GCA_004027475.1 Anoura caudifer | reverse complement strand
CTTTTCCACTGGTTGCTCTTCTTCTTCCCCTTCTGGTACCCCTATAATTTGGATGTTGGGACATTTAAAGATGTCTTGGAGGTTCCTAAGCCTCTCCTCATTTTTTTGAATTCTTGTTTCTTCCTCGTTTTTTGTTTGGTTGTTTCTTTCTTCCTTCTGGTCCACTCCACTGATTTGAGTCCAAGTTTTCCTCCCATCTCTGTTGGTTCCCCATGCATCTTTCTTAATTTCACTTATTATAGCCTTCATTTTTTCATCTAATTTGTGAGCAAAATCAACCAATTCTGTAAGCATCCTGATTACCAGGGTTTTGAATTGTGCATCTGATAGGTTGGCAATCTCTTCATCGCTTAGGTAAATTGGCTCTGGGGCTTTGATTTGTTCTCCGGTTTGAGCCATTTTCATTTCTGGGTTTTTTGTTTGTTTGTTTGTTTGTTTTGTCTAGTCACAGCTGTTACGTAGTGAGGGGTGGAGCCTCAGGTGTTCCCCAGGGCAGGACAGCCCAGTCGCTGGGTAGTGACGCTGTATGTGGGGGTGGGGTCTGAGAGGAGATAATGGCGGTTGCTTTACTCACTCTCAGATTTCAGTTCCTTTCACTGCTTCCCCTTTGCCTGGATTATCTGCAAGTGAATGTGGGACCACCCGGTCAGCCAGCTGCCTTGTGCAGCCTCACTGGTTCCTCACAGTTGCCGCCCCGTGCCTGGGGTCTGCTAGTCACCACCTGTGCACCTGGGGGCTGCCAGCCGCTGCTGCCTGCGGGCCCATCTGCACCTCCGCTTTTTCCTGCCGCGACTCCGCCCCTCTTACCGGTCTGGATGAATCATTGTTGGACTTCCAAACAGTTTGATTTTCTGAGTTCTGGTTGTTTTCTTGTTTCTAAATCTTTGTTGTCCTTAATTTTGGTTGTGAGAAGAGGCACAGTGCATCTGCCTACGCCTCCATCTTGGCCGGAAGTCTCATATTTTTTACAATTCTTAAGCACCTACTAAATACCTCACACAGGGTATTTCAAGATCGACAAGACCCATTCCTTGATTTAAGGTACTTTAAAAATGAAAGTGGTGGTTCAGAAGATTAATCTGGCAGTGATGAGCAAATACATTATTGAAGGGAGGAAATGTAGAGGTAGAGAGACCAGATATGAAGTAATTAATTAAGGTAATGCAGGAACTAGGAATAGTGGTAGCAATGAGATCAGAGAGGTAGGCTGATGCAGACCCCAGCTTGTGGGGTCCGCCATTGTGGATGAGATGAGACAAATTCACACAGATTACGGAGTCCTGTGGAGGAAAAGGGATGGCACTGCTACTCTCTCAAGAGGAGAGTGCCCTGACCCTTGCCTTGACAGGTTTTTATTGAGTTTCAGTTTGCACAGGAATACAGGTAAAGTTCATTAATCATTGTCAGGCAGTAAGGATCAAACAATAGATAGCATATAAAGAATTACAAGGGCCTATTCTGAGTCAGGGTTTGTTAGCTAAAGGGCTACAAAACTTTGGGAAACAAACTCATTTCCTGCTCAGACCCTTATCACTTAATTGAGAGCATTCTTAGCGAAGCAGGTTTCACAGGATTTTATGTATTCTTTCTCAGGCCTGATCACCTGGGGAATCTGCCCTTTCCAGCACAGGGCTGCACCCACCACCAGGATTGTTTTGGGCTTAAGGCATGGTCTCTGGCTTAAGTCAGGCAGGGTAACCAAGGCAACCAAGAGATTAGGAGACTTCTTGCAGACAGAATGAGGACTCAGGCTATGTCAGGATAGCTGAGGGGTGAGGGTCCATCACCCCCTTTTGCTTAGCCCCCCAAGTTCTTCCTGGGGGCCTCCACATGATTGTGCCTGGCTTAGGTGGTTCCACCCTTGGGGAATCTTACCCGTCATTGGCTAACCGATCAAGCATTGGGGGCCAATTATAGATGAAGTAAAAGGAGCAGAAGCAGCACTCCTGCCAGGGGGATAAGCCTTGTCTCCTTAGTGGCTTATGGTCTGAAGGTTGCTCACTCAGCCCCAGCCATGGGGGGCTGCAGCTCCTGAAACCAGGCAGGGCAGTTCCCAACAGTAGGTAGGGCAGGAACTTCTGGGGAAATCATGTGGGAGCTAGTAGGCCATGGAAATGACCTTGAATTTTGCTCTGATGTGGAAAGGCAGTGGAAGCTTTATACAGAGAAGAGTGCTATTATCTGACTTACAGCTTCTGATGCAGCTTCACTCAGCATGCTGTGGGAAGAATAAACTAGTGGGAGAAGCAGGGAATCTTGGAAGTTATTACATATATGTGCAGAGAGGATGGAGGTAGAGGCTAGAATTGGGGTGATAATGGCAGAAGTGGTGAAAAGTAGATTTTGGATATTTTTAAATGTAAGCTGATGATTTGGACTTGAAGTAGTAAGAAATGGAGAGGTGTCAAGGTGGCTTCTAAGATTTTTAGCCAGAGCAAATAAGTTGGTATTTACTGAGAAGGAGAAATCTCAGTGTGTGTGTATGTGTGTTGGGGAGTTGGTTCTAAAATGGTCTGAATGAATATATATATATATATATATATATATATATATATATATATATATAAATTTCAAGTTTAGAGAAGCACTCTGGTCTAGAGATATAATTTGTAATTTTTGGAGTTGTCAGTGTATAGATATTCTTTAAATCCATGAAACTGGATGAGATCACCAGGGGAGTAAGAAGAGAGAAAGTAAGAGTCCCAGATGTTCCAAGATTTGGAAGATGGGAAGATGATAAAGAACCAGCAAAACAGACTGAGTAAGGAAAGTGGGCAGTGAGCTAGGGAGAGATCCAAGGGAGAGTAATGCTGCAGAGGTCAGAGGGAAAAAGAGTTTCAAGAAGATGTAATTAGCTATGCCAGCTGCTGATTTTAAGTTGAGTAATATGAAAACTAGAAGTAGCTATTGAATTTGATAATATTAAGGTCACCGGTGAGAAGAAAAATTCTGTTGATGACAGTAACTGCAAGGCCTAAGGTCTAACAGAAATTGTTTCTTGAGAATATGGGAAGAAAAGAGAAGAAACAACCAGTATTGATAATTATTTTGAGGACTTCTGTTGCAAAAGGAAGCAGAGAAATGGGGTGATGTGGGATCCAGTGAGTTTTTTACTTGGAGGGAGATGTCAGTTTGTATGTTTACAGGTGGATGGGAATGGTCCCTTTGAGAAGGAAATATTGAGGGCAGAGAAACGTGACTGTGGGAGGGTGAGAAGTGAAGGAGCTAGACTTGGAGACAGGAGCAGGGACAGATCATTATGGTTATAGGGAATAAAAGTGGTGATGTACATACAGATACAACTAGGTTAGTAAATTTGGTAATGGGTCTTGTGGAAGTTCTTTTCTTTTTTTTTTCTTTATTTTTCAGGGGAGAGTGCAAACACAGTCCCCCACCACCACAAATTATGCAGTCAGTTTCCCATGTTTGGGGAAATTTCAGGGCTCAGAACACCCAGAGAGCAATGGGTGAGCCTCACCCTGGGAAAACCATCTTCTTGATCATTGTGTGTCCCCTGCCAAGTAAGCATCTTTTCTTTTTTTTTTTATGTATACTTTATTGATTATGCTGTTACGGTTGTCCCATTTTACTTCCTTTATTCCCTTCTGCCCTGCACCCCCTCCTACTAGCATCCCCCCTTAGTTCATATCCCTGGGTCATACATGTAAGTTCTTTGGCTTCTCTATTTCCTATACTATTCTTAACCCCTCCCTGTCTATTCTGTGCCTACCATTTATATTTCTTATTCCTTGTATCTTCCCCCTATCTTCCGCCTTCCTCTCCCCACTGATAACCCTCCATGTGATCTCCTTTTCTGTGAATCTGTTCCTGTTCTAGTTGTTTGCTCAGTTCATTTTTGTTTTAGGTTCAGTTGTTGATACTTGTGAGATTGTTGTCATTTTACTGTTTCTAGTTTTGATCTTCTTATTTTTCTTAGATAAGTCCGTTTAACATATTTCATATAATACGGGCTTGGTAGTGATAAACTCCTTTAACTTGACCTTATCTGGGAAGCACCCCTATGATTTGGATGTTGTAATGTTTAAAGTTGTCCCAGAGGTTACTCAGCTTCTCCTCATTTTTTTGCATTCTCCTTTCTTCATTCTGTTCTGGTTGGATGTTTATTTCTTTCTTTAGTTCCAAATCATTGATTTGAGTCCTGGTTTCCTTCCCATCATTGTTGGTTCCCTGTATATTTTTTCTTTATTTCTCTTTGTATAGTCCTCACTTCTTCCTTTATTTTGCCACCATACTCAACCATTTCTGTGAGCATCCTGATCACTAGTATTTTGAACTCTGCATCTGATAGGTTGGCTACCTCATTGTCGCCTAGTTCTTTTTCTGCAGTTTTGATCTCTTCTTTCATTTTTGCCATATTTCTTTGTCTCAGTTCACCTGTTATGTTGTAAGGGGCAGAGACTTAGGTATTCACCAGGGTGGGGCAACCCACTTCACTGTGTTGTGGTGCTGTCTGTGGGGGAGGAGTAAGAGAGGGAACAATGCCACTTGCTCAGGTCTCACTTTTAGTCACTTCCTTTGCTTCCCACAAGCAAATTGTGCCCTTTCTAGGTACTGATTCCTGGGTAGGTGAGCTTGTGTACTTTCTAGGATTCTCTAGGCCCCTCCAATGGACTCTCTGGTGAAACTTGGAGTTTCTCCCACTTTTGCACCCCCTACAGGTTTTCTATTTTTAAACATTTTATTTATTAATTTATTTTTAGAGAGAGTGGAAGGGAGAAAGAGTGGTACAGAAACATCAATGTGTGAGAGAAACACTAATGGGTTGCTTCTTGTCCTACAACCTAGGCATATGCCCTGACTGGGAATTGAACCAACAACCCTTTGATTCACAGGCCAGCACTCAATCCACTGAGCCACACCACACAGGGCACCTCACATTTTTTATAGGCAGAGGGTTTGAGCCTTTACTTCCTCAAGCTGGAACCCTGGTTTTCCTAGTGTGTCTCACTCTCCTGCTCCCCTGTTGTTCCTACTGGCTTATCTGCATGGGAATGTGGGACTGCCTGGTCCATCAGCCACTGCCTTGCCCACCTGGCCTGCTAGCTGCCATCTTGCCATGTATTCTCTCTGCTCCAGCTGCCCTTGTCTGCCCCTCCTACCAGTCTGGATGAATGTTTCTTTAACCCCTTGTTTGTCAGACTTCCATACAGTTTGATTTTCTGGCAGTTCTGGCTGCTTTTTGTTTTTAAATTGGTTATTATCCTTGTTTTGGTTGTGCAAGGAAGTGAAGCATATCTACCTACACCTCCATCTTGGCTGGAAGCCTTGAGGGGTGGAAGTTCTTTTCTGATTGTTGCTACCTCAGTGAAATAGGAAATAAGGGTAAGGGATTTTGAAAGTTTTAAAGGAAAGATAGTCAGTTTGCTTTTGCCCATATTGAATTTAATTAGCTTATTAATCTCCCATATGAAAATATCTGACAGTCAATGTGACTATAACTTGAGTAATTTAGAGGCAAGAAAAAGAATTGGGTGCCATGTGCTAAAATATGGAAGTTGAAGCCCTAAGGTGGAAGAATTTTCCAATAAACAAACACAAAATGTGAAGACTTACTTGTCCACAGTTGTGGGTTAATATAGGAAGTGAGAAATCAGCACAGAAGATAAAGTTGGGGAAATCAGTGTGCAATTCAGGTCCCATCTGTACTTGCTGCTTCTCTTATTCTTATCAAGTGGAAAGTTCACTCAAAATTTTGTGGGCTTACCACTGTGCTACATACCCTTTCCCTTTCATTTAATTATCATAAGACCTATTGTTATGTTCTTAATTTTATTTTTCAATTGCAGTTTATATTAAATATTATTTTGTAGTAGTTTCAGGTAGATAGTACAGTAGTTAGATAAATGTATTCTTTATAAAATGATCTCCCTGATATTTCAAGTACCAATCCTGACACCATACATATTAGTTATTAGAGTATATCTGACCATATTCCTTATGCTGTATTTTACATCCCCATGACTATTTTGTAACTCCCAATAACTACTTTTCAATCTCTTCACCTTTTTCCCCAGTTCCCAAATACCTCTCCCCTCTGGCAACCATCAGTCTGTTCTCTATGTCTATGAATCTGTTTCTATTTTGTTTGTTCATGTATTTCATTCTTTAAATCCTGAATATAAGTAAAATCACGTGGTAATAGTCTTTGTCTAACTTCTTTCACTTAGCATAATATTCTCTAGTTCAATTCATGCTGTTGAAAATGGTAGAATTTCATTCTTTTTTATGATTGAATTGATTCCATTGTATATACAAGTATGTACCACAACTTTTTTATCCACTCATATATTGATGGGCACTTGTATTGTTTCCATATGTTAGCTATTGTAAATAATACTGCTAATGTTCTTTTGAATGGGCATTTTGTGTTTCTTTGGATATATACCCAGAAGTGAAATTTGTGGGTCATAGGCTTTTAATTTTTTAAGAAACCTTTATATCATGTTCTGTAGTAGCTGCACCAATCTGCATTCCTACCAACAGTGCACAACAGTTCTTTTTTCTTCACATCCTGGCCAACATTTGTTGCTTGTTGATTTATTGATGATAGCCATTCTAACAGGTATGAAATGATATCTTATTGTAGTTTAATTTGGATTTATCAGATGATTGGTGATGTTGAGCATATTTTCATATGTCCTTTTAGGGGAACTTTTTAAAAAAATTATTTTATTGTTTTTCAAGTACAGTTGTCTGCATTTACCCCCCACCACTCCCCACACAGCCATCCCCACCTCCCTCCCCTGATTCCACCCCTCCTTGGTTTTGTCCATGTGTCCTTTATAGTTATTCCTGAAAACCCTTCCCTCCTTTCTTCCCATTATCCCCTCTGGTTACTCTCAGATTGTTTTTAATTTCAATGCCTCTGGTTATATTTTGCTTACTTGTTTGTTTTGTTGATTAGGTTCCACTTACAGGTGAGATCATATGGTATTTGTCTTTCTCTGCCTGGCTCATTTCACTTCACATAATACTCTCCAGTTCTATCCAAGCTGTTGCTAAGGGTAGGAGTTCCTTCTTTCTTTCTGCTATGTAGTATTCCATTGTGTAAATGTACCACAGTTTTTTGATCCACCCATTTACTGATGGGTTCTTGGGCAGTTTCCAACATTTGGCTATTGTAAATAATGTTGCTATGAACATTGGGGTGCATAGGTTCTTTTAATTGGTGTTTCAGGATTCTTAGGGTATAATGCCAGCCATGTAATTGCTGGGTCAAAGAAAGTTCCATTTTTAGTTTTATGAGGAAATTCCATACTGTTTTCCATAGTGGCTGCACCAGTCTGCATTCCCACCAACAGTGTACTAGGGTTTCCTTTTCTCCACAACCTCACCAGCACTTATTGTTTGTTGATTTGTTTATGATGGCCATTCTGACTGGTGTAAAGTGGTATCTCATTGTGCTTTTAATTTGAATCTCTGTGATGGGTAGTGATGTTGAATATCCTTTCATATGTCTCTGGGACCTCTATATGTCCTCCTTGGAGAAGTGTCTGTTCAGGTCCTTTGCCCATTTTTTAAATTGTATTGTTTGTGTTCTTATGTGAAGTTGTGTGAGTTCTTTATATATTTTGGAGATCAAACTCTTGTCTGAGGTATCATTGGCAGATATATTTTCCCATACTGTTGGTTCCCTTTTCATTTTGCTAATGTTTTCTTTAGCCATGAAGAAGCTTTTTATTTTGATGAGATCCCATTTATTCTTTCCTTTATGTCTCTTGCTGTAGGGGACATATAGATGAAAATATTGCTGTGTGGAATATCTGAGATATTCCTGCATATGTTATCTTCTAGGACTTTTATGGTATCACAACTTATGTTCAATTTTTTTATCCATCTTGAGTTTATTTCTCTGTATGGTTTAAGTTGGTGGTTTAGTTTCTTTTTTTTTTCATGTAGGTGTCCAGATCTCCCAACACCATTCACTGAAGAGGCTATTTTTACTCCATTTTATGACATTGCCCACTTTCTTGAATAGTAAATGACCATAGAGACTTGGGTTTGGGCTCTCTATTCTGTTCTGTTGGTCTATGTGTCTGTTTTTATGCCAGTACCAGACTGTTTTGATTACAATGGCCTTGAAATATAGTTTGATATCAGATATTGTGATCTCTCCTGCTTTGTTCTTCTTTCTCAAAATTGCTGAAGCTATTCAGAGTGGTTTATAGTTCCATATAAATTTCTGAAATGTTTTTTCTATATTTGTGAAATATGTCTTTGGTACTTTAATAGGGATTGCATTGAACCTATAAATTGCTTTGGGTACTATGGACATTTTGGTAATGCTAATTATTCCATTCCATGAACATAGTACATGCTTCCATTTATTTATGTTTTCTTTAATTTCTGTCTTCAGTGTTCTGTAGTTTTCTGAGTACAGGTCTTTTACCTCCTTGGTTAGGTTTATTCCTGGGTACTTTATTTTTCTTGTTGCTATACAAAAGGGGATTTTCCCCTTAATTTCTGTTTCTGATATTTCATTGTTGGTATACAAAAATGCCTTTGATTTCTGAATATTGACTTTGTATCCTGCTGCTTTGCTGAATTCTCTTATTAGGTTGAGTAGCTTTTTGGTTGAGTCTATAGGGTTTTCTACGTACACTATCATGTCATCTGCAAACAATGACAATTTTACTTCCTCCTTTCCTATATGGATACCTTTTATTTCTTTTTCTTATCTTATCACTGTGGCTAGAATTTCCAATAGTATCTTGAATAGAAGTGGTGAAAGCACACAGTCCTGTCTTGTTCCTGATCTTATTGGGAAAGCTTTTAGTTTTTGTTTGTTGAGTATGATGTTGGCTGTAGGTTTCTCATATATGGCCTTTATTATGTTGAGGAATGTTCTCTCTACCCCCACTTTGCTGAGTATTTTTATCATAAAGGGGTGCTGTACCTTATCAAATGCTTTTTCTTCATCTATTGATATGATCATGTGGGTTTTGTCTTTCCTCTTGTTTATGTAATATATTATGTGTATTGATTTGCAAATATTGTTCTATCCTTGCATTCCTGGGATGAATCCCACTTGATCATGGTGTATGAGTTTTTAATGTATTGCTGGATGCAGTTTCCCAATATTTTGTTGAGGATTTTAGCATCTATGTTCATCAAAGATATTGGCCTGTAGTTTTCTTTCTTTACTGTGTCTTTATCCTCAAGAATTTTTCAAGGATGACTGCAATGAGGGTCCAGGCTGGCCAGCAGATTCCTCAGTTGGGTGGCAGCTCAGCAGCGTAGGTACTCAGGGAATAAGCAGAGTAGGGCAGTTCAGCTTCCCAGGCTTTCATTTTATAGAGGGGAGTGGTCAACCCAGGAAGACTGTGTTTGTGGTGGAGGGACTAAGCACAAGGACATAGCAGCTGTCCCTCCAGCCCTCTCCCTCAAGCCACACAATCCAATCCCTCCCTATATGACTCCAGTCCCTTCTGAGCCACCATTCCTCCCTGGGTGCCCAGGGTGAGTGCCCACAGATGAGTTTTTGTGTGCTGGCTTTTTAAGAGGACACCTGGGTTTCCAACGGTCTCTTGTCTCACCTGTGCTGATGGAATCCCCACTGATTTTACAACCAGATGTTATGTGGGCTCCTCTTCCTGACACCAGTGTTCTGGGATGGGTAGTCCCACATAAGGTTGCAACCCCCTGCTCCTCAAGGGGGGACCTTTGCAACTAACATATCCCTCCAGGTTCTCAACCATGGCTCATGGTGTGGGGCCAGCTTATTTCCCTTCATCTCTGCTCTTCCTAGCAGTCTCAATGTGTCTTCTTTGTAAATCCCCAATTGTAAGACTTCTGTTCATGCAGTCTTCTGGTGGTTGTCCAGGTTGATTGCTTTATAATTTGGTTGTGATTTTGCTATAGTCCTGAGAGGATATGAGTGTGACTTCCACCTACTCTGTCACTTTCTTGGCTCCCCCAACAAGAACCCTGTTGTTTCCCCTGTTTTGAAATGGGAAAGTGAGGCTCCACAGGCCTAAATGGAAGAGGTGAACCTGGGAAAGTCCATTGGGGTTTAAAAAATAGAATGTAAACAAAGACTATGAACTTAGTGTCACATAGATAATTGAGAATTGACTGAGCTTTTCCCTCATATGGATGTTACCGATTTCAAGTTACTCTTACGTTAAATTTTACAATAAATTAAATCTTTTTCTTTAACAAATGTAATTTCCTTTCAAAACTATTGGAAAATAAAGGTTAGAAATCCTACTAGTCCTTCTTACTATGTTGGTGTTTTTTTCCTCCCAATCTAAGTTACTTCTTGATACAGGTTACCAGGTAGGAAATAGGTTGCTTTCTCTGTTTTACAGACCGTTGAAACCGAGGCTCAGGGATTCAAGGAAGTTTCCCAGTTACACCAGAAATCAGGGCATAGACCAAAGGAAGGTGGGTGTCTTGCCAGCATCTCCAGCATAGCCCTTGCACATGTGTTGGAGCAGCTCCCTCCAGGAATCACTGTTTGAGCCCCCTGACTGATACAAATTAGAGCACTAGGCATGACTAAGAAACTGCGTTATCTTTATTTTCTTGCATGTTTAGTTTTCTTCTGTGGTTATGTCAGGGTTTTTTAAAGGAGAGAGAATTTGCAAAAGCCAAATGATTATGGTGTTCAATGGTGTTTTTGAAAGGAGCCCAGATTCAGTTAGGTCACTGAGGCTTGGTTAGACCTTAAACAGCTTTGACAACTTAAACTTGAGATATTACGCCTCCATAAGGCTCTTAAACCAGCCAGAAAACCCAGAGCACTTGAGAAATTCTATGGACTGAGGGGACTAGAAGGAGCCCAAAGCTGAGTCCACGGTGCAGGTGGAAGCAGAGCGGGGGGAGCAAGGCTCAGGAGCTCCCCAAACAGTGGTGCTTCCCTGTCTTTAGTTCTGCCCTTCACCAACACATGCCTTTCCATTCCTTCCCATTGAATGAACAGGAGTCATGAGAAAATTATCATAGAGCCCCCACGCTGTCCCGCATGCAGTGTGCTGATGTGTCCTTTTAATGAATGTTTAAGAGCCTGTGGTGCATGCAGAGTGAGCAGACAGTTTAGAAAGAATCAGATGTGAAGGCATTATTATGGCCACTCTCTGATAGGGCCACTGAGAGATAAAAGAGGTGGATCAATAAGCTCAGAGTCACCCATCAAGTCATGAGTAACTGCCACCCCCTAGAGCACTCCCTGGGCACTTGCTCTCATGCAAATGTGACAGTGACCTAGAACTCCTGGGCTGGTAGTTGGGCCATCAGAGCCTTCACTCACAGCCTCTCAGAACAGTTGAGCAAAGCTTCCAAACAGCTCCAGTTTCACTGGGGGAGAGAGGAGGGGGCAGGCAGGCCTGGCTTCAGAGGCAATTTGTCTAGTTTACTAGGTCGGTTTCCTGTCAGACTTACTGAGGTTTAAAATGATTGTGAGGCCAGTTTCATCCTGGTAGAGGCTGTATAAGCTGGAGGGAGCAGCTTTTCCATAAACTTGCCAGGTCTCGCTTCTATGATTGAGTGCCACAACTGTGCTCCTGGGGTGCAGGATGGGTCTGGCAGCATCAGGGCTGGGGCGTCATGTTTTGGGGCTGGTTGAAGGGCATATGCTGGCTTTCCTCAGCTCCTGTTTTGGTGAAACACTTTTATAACATTTTCCTTAGTGAGGGGAATTTCACTTATTTATAAATGCAATTTATTGTCTTATCTCCTCCTTTTACTATGTCTGTGTGCTGCCCTATATGGTAGTCATCAACCACATGTAGTTATTGCATACTTTTTGGAGGTGGTCCTAATTCAGATGTCCTCTAAGTATGAAATACATAGCAGATTTCCAAGACTTAGCACAAAGGGAGGGTAAACTGGCGCAGTAAAATTATATTAATTACATGACAAAAATGACAATATTTAAGCTATATTGGGTTACGTAAAATTATTAAAAATAATGTCCCCTGCTTTATTTATTTATTTTTTGTTAATGCGGTGACTGGAAATTTTCTGACATGTGTGGCTCACATTCTGTTTCTGCTGGGCAGTGCTGATCTACACCAATTTATTGGTGCTGATTAAAATGCTGATTGCTCCTGGGCTCCAATTACCGTTGGGAAGAGCTGGGTTCAACTCCCAGTTCCCATATTGCTAGTTTATCATTTCCAGCAAGTAGCTTTCCTATACCTATCTTCAGGTTCTTTGCCTCATGCTAATAATGCTGCCTATGCTCCTGTGTCTCTTGAGATTTTGTATATGGAAGGAAATACTTTGAAATGTGTGGCACTGGCTTTAAAGGTTGTAACTATTGCCACCTCTAATGGAGAAACTCAGTATGTCTAGGATTATTTCTCACCCTCCCATCCATGCAAGGAGAAAATGGAGAGAGTGTTTTATTCCCAAAGTATTAAAGACAGCAGGCTGAGAGAATCAGACTGCCCTTTGGTTGAGAGTTCCCAGAATAGATCCAGGGATGGAAAAACAAAAAGACCATCAAACTGGGTGAGGAGACTGAAAGCTACTGGCATTCACTTCTTTTGTTCCCATTCTTCTGTCAGAACAGACACCGCTGGGCCTGGGCCCTGGGTGGAGTGGAATGGACAGGCTCTGCAAAGCAGCTTGATCAGATGCCTGCACTTCCAGGTTCCTGGGCAGGGTCTGACTGGCTGAGCAATGCCACATCCTGCTGACCCTGTAAGGTATGGCCGTCGCCTGGCATTCATTGCTTTGCAAACCTCTATGGAGTATTTATGATGTAATGGGCACTGATCCTATTTTTACGAGAATTTAGTGACCCAGCATAGGAGTAAGTAGAGAAAATGAGAAAAAAAAAATACATGTTTGACATTAATTAACAACAACAATAAAGAGGCAAACTAGAAACAGAGAAGGATATGTTATACCCTACTTCCTGTCCTGTTGCTTTTTTAACTTCTCAGAGTGTGGACAAATCCCCGCACTCAGGGTCCCTGTAAGTATATGCACTATTGAGTTGTCTGTATCAAAATAGACATGTTCCTTTGTAAAATAAAACCATTTTAAGTGTTGTGATTTATATTTATATTTTAAGTTCCAAAAAAAGCTGCCAGAAGATGTCCGACACCAGTTGGAAGCGAAGAGGGACTCGGTAGAACTCCTGTGCTGATGGTTCACCAGGCGAGCTGAGCTCAGCCTGTGTAGGTGTGTCTGATAACACAGATTTGTTCTGAGGAGTGGAGCAAATTGTTTCTCTTTCAGTCATCCAAATGCCACTTTATGTGACACAAAATGCAATCATATTATATACTACTTTATTGTTATTATTAGCATGGTCTTTCTCATTTTTGCTTGATTCCTTTCCTCCACTGCTTTCTTCACTGACATCGCCTTCTCCCATTAACTCAGATTAGCACACTAATCTATGTCTTTCCTCACTTTTCGTCACGCTCATATAAACACACACACAGATACAACAACATACACATATAATATTCTTTTTGTGACGGAGTATTTTAATTAAATGGAATAAAATTGCATTACTTTCCTCACTCAATGACAGTTTGTGGAAGTTCCACCAGAGCCTCTAGTACAGCTTTAAGTAATTTATTTCTAACGACTCTATAGGCCGCACCGTGTGGCTATATCATCGGTTCCCAATCTTCCCCTTAGCAATCGGCATCCATTTTCTTTCCAGGTTGGTTTGTTGCTTGCGTACATGTCTTTTTTCTGCTTGATATGGGTGTTTTTATTTACACCAACCAAATCCCCACAAGTGAGATTGCAGAGTATCTATATATTTGGAATTTTAATAAATATTGGCTGCATTATCTTCTGAAAAAGTTGCGACAATTCTTATTTTCATCAGCGATGTAAATACTCTTTTGCCACATCTTTCCCCTAAAAGTGTTTTTTTAAAGCAATATTTTGCCAGTATGATAGAGATAAATTAATAATCTGTTAACCATTTTGGGGGGATAGACTCCTCAGAATACTGTTTTCTACAGACAAAATAAATTATATAGGATTACAAAGAAAACTAATTGTATCAAAATGTAGTTATCAAATGTCAATAAACCCCAATTTGTGATACAAACATATATGCATCTCTATGAAAACATTAAATAATGAAATCTAGTTGTAGATTCCTAGCTGTAGGTTGATCTAATAGTTACCATTAATTCACAGGCATGATGGACATAAGGTGATATTTCAACATATACACCACAACTGTAACATGATATGGAAATATCTGTGATTTGCATTGAAGACAGAGTCATGGGTGCTGCTAACATGACTGCTTTTGTTCCCTACACTTGTAACTGAAGTAAACAGTTGGAAATTAATGAAAATAAAAGTGTAATGTTTTTCCATCTAAGTGGAAACTAAGTGGAATGGGCTGCTCTGTGTAACTCAGAGACACCTTGGGGCACTGGCGTAGCCCAGGCTCCACCCCTGCCCAAAACTTCAGAGGCCCTAGAGACCATCTCATCCCACGCTTCCATTAACAGATGAGGAAGACACTGTCCTGGAGTTTGTGCCCTGACCGAGACCCGTGTTCAGATCTCTGAGTTCCCTACATTTTATTCTTTTTGCTACAAATTTTGTCTTTCTCTAGGGAGGATCACCCCAGCAGGCAAAGCTTCCTTAGCCTCCTTTGTTTGACTTAGGTCTTAGTTAGAGCATGGGTTAAAAAAACTATGGCTCATGGGCCAAATCCAGCCTACTGCCTTTTCTTATAAAGTATTATTGAAACACAGCTGCATCCATTTGTTTACATATTGCCTATGGCAAATGCCTGTTAGGATGGCACAGTTGAGTAGTTAACAGGACCACAGAGCCTACACTATTTAAATATTTACTGTCTGGCCCTTTGCAGGAGAAGTTAGGTAGCCCCTAGCTTAGACCCATAGGCTATATGCACTCTCAACTCAACTGTACTTTGAGTTCTACCTCCCAACTGTGGAGCCGGGGAGCATAATAGTTCCATTGTTTTAGGGACTTTGCATGTGCAAAGTTCTCCAGAATACTGGACCACAACCCCCCAACTCTCCATCCCCCAGTTCTACTGCCTTCAGGGAGCTTTTCCTGACCAACCTCTTTTTCTAAGTCTGCTTTATGTGCTCCTAGTGTGTGTACCCTTGTCAGGCCCTGTGCCCGCCTTGACTAGCACTAGTCATTTTTCCTGTAATTGTCTGGCTACCTACTTGCCTACCATACTGGATATCAGCCCCTGAGGATAGGACCTCTGTCTTATTCACTGATATATTCTTAGTATCTAGCTCTATGAAGATCCATACAAATATTACATATTTGTGTAATAATTCTGTGAAATGTGGGTTCACCCTTTTTTACCATTTTGTCTTTCTCTGTAGGGACAGCCTCTCATCTTCCCATGCTCCCTCAGACGGTCTTACCATAGTCCCCTCCTCTACTGAAATGTGCTTCCAGGAAATGATTTAGTGAGCTCCTTCTTAAATGACTGATGCAAATTAATATAAGAGCCATGAAAGCAGAACCCCTGACCATGTTATGCGCCCCGTTTATCTAATGCCCAGCACAATGCATGGCACAAGGAGGGTGTTCAACAGACAGGCACTGCATTAGTCAATGTTTACAGTAGCTGGAGTTAGGATTAGACCAAAGGAATATATCACTAACTGTTGAACTTTTGGTATTAGGGGCAAAGTTCAGAAGTGTTTTTGGAACTAGAATGCCTTCTTTTGTGCTTCTGAAATATCACTAACAAAGACTTCCCCTTCTGCTTAACTATAACTGGCGGCTGGCCCACGGGGCACCTCAGGTCTCAGGGGCACTGATAGAAAATGCTAGAGGAACATGAATTAGGAGATGTGTGAACACCCAGGGAAGGTGGTATTTCATGGGAAAGAGTCTGCTATCTTTGCAGCTTCCACATCTCAAAATTCTTTCAACCTCTAAAGTATGAAATTTAATTTGTTCAGTATTTACGGTAGTCTTGACCACTCAGCTTCTGAATGCCATGCTGCCCGTTAGCTAGGATCAATTAATAGTGACCCTTTTCCCACTGTCACTGATTCTCAGGTAAGTTATTGGGTGAACAGGACACAACAGATTCCATTTAGATTTAAGGCCTCTGGTTCCATGAGCCCCTAAAAACAGGACACTTTTATTCCAATCCTCCTCCCCTTTATCCAGCCTGCTTGAAAAGAATATGCTACTCTGTATAGTTCTACTCCCTTCCCCTGTCTGAAGAGATGTGCAGGTTATCTGAGGTCCTTAGGTGTGACCTCCCATTGCCTTTTTCCTGGGCAGACCACCCACCTGGGCCTGGACCTGGGAGTCTTCATAAGACCCTCAGGCAGCCCAGCCTTCTGGGTTCCATAGTGACATTTGCAGAGAGGTCCTACCTTGGCCAAAATAGTGCCTGTAGCAAGTCAGAGCAGTAAAATGGCATGCGAGCCACAAACTTCTGGTCTATGGGGTGACTACAGATGGCTTCTTTTTTGGAATGTGCTACCAGCCCAGGGAGGACTGTGACAAATATTTGGCCTTGGGCAAGGCTGGAGCCTAAGGAATGCTTTAGATGCCTGTGTGTTTTCTCACTGAATTATAAAGCCTGGAAGCTCTTGTTGCCAGAGGCTGCAGAGTTTCTGTGCTTTTTGAGGACTCATTAGTGATTACATACACCGAACACCTGCAAGAGCAGTTCATAAAGCGAGCATTCATGGGCTTTGGCAAGGCCTTCCTGGGAACTGCAGAGCGTGGGCCCCGGTCATTGTATCTCCAGATAAAAACATTCTCTTACCAAGGAGGCCTCTGAAAATAGAAGCAGGCTGAAATTTCAGTTCAACACCACGGGGCATTAAAAAGAAAAGTGTTACTTCACCTCGTCTCTTTATAAAGTCAGCACACTGCAGGGCTGTGGAATTCCTGGACAAATCCTCTTTCAGGAACCTTTGCAGAATGAGAAGAGGGGAGTTGTGGACCCTGCATTGATTGTGACAGAGGACGGGCTGGCCGACAGTGGGTTGTGGCATGCTTTCCTGCAAGTTACACTGATTTACAGCGGGGTGACAGGAAATACGGAGCTTGGGTGGTCTTCTGTGTAATTCTAGGTGGCAGATTGCTCCTGCCACTTACAAAAAACAGTGCCACAATTAATCCAAAAAGGCCAATAATAATAAATAACCATTCAAAAATAACAACTTTATACAAAATATGGGGGTAAATTTTATTTTATCCTCACCCAAGGACATACTTATTGATTTTGGAGATAGAAGAAGGGAGAGAGAGAGAGGAAGAGCGAGAGAAACATCGATTGGTTGCCTCCCATACATGCCCTGACTGGGGATTGAACCCAAAACCTAAGGATGTGCTCTGATGGGGAATAGATCGCACAGCTTTCAGTTTACAGGAAGGCGCTCAACCGACTGAGCCACACTGGCCAGGGTGGGTTGAATTTTAACAATTCTTTTTCACCTGTATTTTTTCTTTTAAATGCCCACTATTAAATGACAAAATGGCTGTGCTGGCACAGTAAGGCTCTGAAAGTCACAGCTGGCTGTCTTGCGCTGATCTGGCACAGCCAGAAGTATGCTCACAAGTACTGTGAGGGCCATTGTACAGACTTGGGTAGCTGAGACTTATCTGAGCATCTCAAAGCCCAAGCACCTAAAGACATAAAAGTATTTTGCCTACAGAGGCAAAATAAAGTATATGTCAATCCAGTATCTGAAGAAGTTGGCCTGCCTGGGTAACCTAGCTCATTCTTGAGGGTGTGTGTGTGGGGTGGATGGGTGCCCCAGTTAGGACTCTGGCCTCCCATCCCTTCTGCCCGCCTAGAGCATCTCCATTGCTCAGACAGCCTCCTGCAGTGCCTCCTTCTCAGATAACAGTTTATACACCAGGAGAAGTGATGCACACAGTATGTTTTATCCTCATCTGCGTAAACACGTGTCATCACAGACTCATTTAGGTTAGAAAGAACTTTTAATGGGACATCTGGCTCTCTTCCACTCCTTGTCAAGGCAAAGTAGGTTCCCTTATCAATATCCTGTAGCAACCGCAAGAATGGCTAGAATTTGTGGTTAGATAGAATTTTTTTTTTTGTCTTTTGTTACTGATTCAGCTAGTACAAAGGGAGCAGAAATAAAATGATTGAGTCTAAGGAATTACAGTCTGCATTTCCATCTGGATATGATCACTCTGCGAGGTTCTGCACAGGCAGCGCAGCTACTGAAGGCGCTGAAATGGCCTGTGACTGCGGCAAAAGTCCTGCCCTTCAGCTGGTGGAGCAGCAGGGTGTGGACAGTGGCTGACGCAGACACTGGACCTGGACTCCTTGGGCATCAGTCCTGGTGTGGTTAGCTGCTGGCTCTGTGTCCTTGGACCTGATATTTACCTCTCCATCCTTCAAAGTTCAAGTAACTTCCTTATCTATGAAATGGCACAATAATGATTGCCAACCTCAGAGGACCATTGCAAGTATTAGATAAGTTAACATACAGAGAGCACTTTAAACAGCACCCAGTTATGCCAATGTTAATTGTCACTAAATTATCCAGATCATTGGTTATATATGTGGACTTGTTTATATCATTCATTGTGTTTCCTAGGCATGATTGCTTCACTCTGTTTAATGATAACAATTATTAAGTCCTTACTGTGTGCCAGATAATGTGCATGCCTCAATTCTTTAAATACTTACAATGGCCTTCCATTTTACAAAAGAAAAAACTGAGATTAGAGAAAATAATTAGCTAAACTTACTTCAGTGATGCTCTGGTTCAGGCTGAGTCCACCTTGTGAGGGTGCTGCTTGTGGAGGTGGTTGGGAGGTACTACTGCATGGTCTGAAGCTGTCCACTGTGTGTGCTGGCTCTGGAGCCTCTCAGGAGGCACAGTACAGCATCACCGTCTGTCTGTGTTCTGTCCAGGGCCACACAGCATGAGGTACAAAGCAATCCGCACATGGTCACTACTTGTGCTGGGCTTGGGGGTGCCCAGGCAAAGCCAAGCTATGAACCAAGTCTGGCTTCCAATAGTCTGGGCCTGGGGCCAGTTAGAGAGAGGTATAGGACTTGCTGAGGCTAGAAGCTGTCTTTTGAGAGATTTTAGGAAAGTCTGAAGCATGACCAAGATAGGCCACTCATATAGAGTGGCCTATCTCTATATGAGCCACTAGAAACAGCTTGGGTGGGCCTGCAGGTTGGGTGGGGTGGGATCTCAGGGAAACACCAGGGTGGGGAACACAGTGTGAGCCAGGTTGATGGAGACTGAGATATGGTACCTTCCTGCCAGCTCTGTGTGTGTGTGAGAGAGTGGGGGCTTCCTCAGAAAAGGAACAATGGTCTCTGTCAGCACTTCTGTCTGGCAGAAAGCTGCCTTCCCAGCTCCCACCCTGATGCCAGATAATTCAGTTCCTTCCTGTATATGTCTGGTGGCTTTTGAGCTGTTGCCCAAGCACTGGAGCTCAGTGGGAGTGGATCTGAGTAAGACCGTAAATTCTGTCCTTAGGGTCAGCCCCTGCACAGTTGATTCTCCATGGTAGTTGGTGGTCACAGCTGGTTCTTGCAGCCAATTGGCCTGGGGGCAAATCCCTCCCATTGATGTGCCAATAGCAATCAAGGTTCAACTACAACAGGAGGGTGCACACAGCCCACAAGGTGGAGTGCATTTGGACCGACCAGCTTAAGTGATAGGGGAGGCTCTGCCACTGGAATATACACAGCATCTGCTACATCAGGACACCCTGCTAACCCCTAGAGATGTAGTAGCTCTACCTAGTACATAGAAGCAAACAGGGAAGCTGCTAAGATGAGGAGACAAAAAATATTTCCCAAATGAGAGAAAAGAACAAAGCTCCACAAAAAGAACTAAACAAAATGGAGACCATCAATATACCAGAGACAGAGTTCAAAACAGTGGCTATAAGGATGCTCAAGTGACTTAGTGAGAACTTCAACAGTAAAAAAGAACATGAAAACCATAAAAAAGAACCAGTCAACCCTGGCCAGTATGGTTCAGTTGGTTGGAGTGTTGTCCTATAAACTGAAGGATCATGGATTTAATTCCCAGTCAGGACACATGCCTAGGTTGTAGGTTTGGTCTCCAGTCAGAGCGCAGACAAGAGACTACTGATTGATGTTTCTCTCTCACATTGATGTTACTCACACATTCTCTCTCCCTTCCTTCCCCTCTCTCTAAAATCAATAAGCATGTTCTTGGGTGAGGATAAAAAAAAAGAACCAGTCAGAAATGAAGATACACTAACTGAAATAAATAATCATTTATAGGGAATCAATAGCAGAGTAGAAGCTGAGAATCAAATTAGTGATTTGGAATATAAGGAAGCAAAAAAAAAAAAAAAAAAAAACCCACCCATTCAGAATAGCAAAAAGTAAAAAGAATCCAAAGAAATTAAAATAATTAAGTAGCTTCTGGGATAACTTGAAGTATTCTAACATTTGCATCATGGGGTTACTGGGAGGAGAAGTAAGAAGGCAAGAAATTGCCCTGGCTGGTGTAGCTCAGTGGATTGAGCGCGGGCCTGTGAACCAAGGGATCGTGGTTCCATTCCTAATCAGGGCACATGCCTGGGTTGTGGGCCAGTTCCTGGCAAGGGATGCATGAAAGGTAACCATACATTGATATTTCTCTCCATCTCTCCCTCTTTCCTTCCCTTCCCCTCTAAAGATAAATAAATAAAATGTTTTTTTAAAAGGTAAGAAATTGAAAACCTATTTGAAAAAATAATGATAGAAATCTTCCCTAACTTGGTAAAGGAAATAGACATAAAAGTCCAGGAAGCACAGAGACTCCCAATCAAGATGAACCCCAAAAGGCCCACAGAAAGACACATATTAAAATGCCAAAATTTAAAGACAGAGAATCTTTAAAACATTAAGAGAAAAGCAGTTATTTAACTACAAGTGAGCTCCTATAAGACTATCAGCTGATTTCTCAACAGAAACATTTCAGGCCAGAAAGGATTGGCACAAAATATTCAAAGTGATGAAAAGTAAGGACCTACAAGCACCAAAACTACTCTACCTAGCAATGCTATCATTAAAATTGAAGGAAAAATAAAGAGCTTCCCAGATAAGGAAAAGCTAAAGGAGTTCTTATCACCAAACCAGTATTACATGAAATATTTTAAGGTCTTCTTCAAGAAAAAGATAAAAATATGAGCAATAAAATGGCAATACATACATATCTATCAACAATTCAATCTGAAAAACAAAATAAAACAAGCAGAATAGAAACAGACTCATAAATACCAAGAACATATTGATGGTTCCCAGATGGGAGAGGGGTTGGGAGGATGGGTGAAAAAGGTGAAGGGATTAAGAAGTACGAATTGGTACTTGTAGAATAGTTGTGGGGATGTAAAGCACATCATAAGGAATATAGTCATAGTATCATGATAGCTACCTATAATGTCAGGTGGGCATGAAATTTATTGGGAGGATCGCTTAGAAGTTACATAATGTCTAAGCACTGGGTTTTACTCCTGAAACTAATACAATATTGTATTTCAACTGTAATTGAAAAATAAGCAATGATACAGTAGTAGATCTATAATTCAATCAAGACAGACTCCAGCAACCATAAACAAGCTATCCTACCTGTACTTGCTTCTGAAGAGTTAAAAAGCTATGACAAGTATTGTGTTTCATCTTTTTTTATAGTTGTTCTTAATGTTCTGATCTATACTTATGAAAGTATCCCTGGCTGGTGTAGCTCAGTGGACTAAGTGCCATCCTGTGAACTGAAAAGTCCCTAGTTTGACTCCCAGTCAGGGTACATGCCTGAGTAGTGAGCTAGGTCTCCAGTAGTGGGTGCATGGGAGGCAACCACACACTGATGTTTCTCCCCCCCTTCTTTCTCCCTCCCTTCCCCTCTCTCTAAAAGTAAGTAAATACAATCTTTAAAAAATAGTTATGAAATTATGGTATAGGTGGTGCTGAAAGTTTGCAAACTCGTGTTTCTGGAGCAGCACTCTACCTGCGTAGATCAAGGGCTGTGCTGAGAGCACTCCTTCTGCAGCCAGTCCTACCTGAGCTCACAGTCCGCCACAGCCCATTGTGTCCCCGATCTCGGCATCCACATCAGTAAAATGAGGATAATAAAAAGCTACCTTGAAAGGACTTTTCCATGTTTGAATGAAGTAATAAATGTTAAAGACATGGCCTATGTTCTGTACTCAGTAGATATTTTATTAGTATCAGCAATGCCCAACTTCTCAAAGATTTCAATGAATTGTTTGGGGGAAGTAGAAGCTGATTAATGAAAAAATTTTATCAGCTGAAGTAACATCAGGCACAAGAATGCTGTATCTACTTCTAGCTCCTAGTGTTAATGCATAAGCAAAGTAAAATGAAAAAATTTAAATAATTTAAATAACTCTTTTTTAATAATTCTTAATTTAAAATAAGGTCTCTGCTACGTCTAGATCTTCCTCATGGTAGGATTTTTACTTTGTTACAGACAATCCCCGAAGCTTCTCAAGGCACTTTGCATGGAGGTAGCCATGTTCCTCCATGCAAAGACACTTGAAAAGAGCAACTAGGTTTTGTGAGAAAACTTGTTATTCTGTTAATATCACTTGTTCACTTGAGAGGCTGACAGAGCTCTGTCCACAGTGCAGACTCGATGTCAGCAGAATAAAATGTTTGCTTTTTTCCTGGATGGTCTGGTTAATGATCTGGTTAAATGAGGTTAAAACCTTTTTTTGTCAGGGCAGTCTCTAATTATTTGGAAAAGCAGGTAACCATGTGCTTTTATGAGGCTTTCTTTAGTCTCAACATAAACCGGCTTTCTGAAAAATACCCAATTCTTGATATGCTTTCTTATGCACAGATTTGAACTGAGACTCTTGAGCTGTTCTATGTACAGCTACTTATAGACACAAAATATTCAAATGGTCATTTTTTTTCTTATACAAAAGGGAGATCCAACTTTGAGCTGTGAGGATGCTGGTGCTCAGCACAGATCAGTAGCATGTTTTTTCAAAGGACACAAACACAAATACATACCTGGAATATCAATGAGATGTTTTTAGAGGCAACACATTAAAATGCAAGACAGGAGATAATGAGATCAGCAGCAACTTACAGGTTTCTTAATTCTAATGTGAAATGGGAGAGAGAGAAAGAAAAACAACAGAAAACTACTGTAAAGCAGCTTAGACAAGATCTCTTGGGCTTGATATGAAGCTTGCTTGGGAGAGAGTGTGCGGGATATTTTCAGTGGTCATCTCAGTGACATGAATGGGGGTGGAAAGAGCTGTCTTGTGGGGGGGGGGGTTAAAACCACACAATATTTTCCAGGTTCTGGATTATGTCCATTTGCCCCTTCTACAAGAATATTTCTGAGTCAAATATAAGATATCTCTTTTGGTTATAGCTGATTTTTCCTGGCTATTCTGGGGAAAAAAAAATGGTACCATTTCTTAAAAACAGACTAGGTATCAGGTATAGTACTGAGGGTTTTGATTCATTTACAGTAACCTGACAGCATCCTTGTAGGCTGATGTTACCGTCTTCTGGACAAATGTGGAGATTGAGGCTTGCTGGTTATTGCTCAAGGCTGGGAATCAGATCTAGTTTGTTTGGACTCCAAAGCCAGGCTCTTAACCACAACTGCATTCTGACCCACCAAAGTTATGTTCAGAGAAATGGTCGATCTGCCAGCCTTCAGTTTGACATAAGATAGAGACAGAAGGAGAATGAGTCTGGGGCTACTTAGTGGAGATGTAGTTGAACAGCACTCAACTTAGAATCAGAAAATCTGAGCACCAGGCTTGCTGCTGCCTGTAGCTGTGTGGCTTTGGGCACGTTACTTCACTTCTCTGAGTCAGTTTCTTCCTTGGTAAATCTGAAATACTAATGCAAAAGAATGAAACTGGACCATAATCTTACACAACACACAAAAATGAACTCTAAGTAGATTAAAGACTTGAATGAAGACCCACAACCCTAAAACTCTCAGAGGAAAACACAGGCAGTAAGGTCCTTGACACTGATCTTGGTGATGATTTTTTTTTTATTTTATATTTTATAAAGAAAAAGCATCAAAAACAAAGATAAACACATGGAACTACATCAAACTAAAAAGCTGCACATCAAAGGAAACCATCAACAAAATGAAAAGGCGATCAACTTGAATGGGCGAAAATACTTGCAAGTCATATATCTGAGAACGTGTTAACATTCAAATATACGAAGAACTCATACAACTCAATAGCAAAAACCCAAACAATCTGATTAAAAAATGGGCAGAGGATCTACACTGACATTTTCCCAAAAAAGACACACAAATGGCCAAAATGTACCTAAAAGGTGTTCAGTATCACTAGTCATCAGGGAAATGCAAATTACAACTACAATGAGCTATCACCTTACACATGTTTAAATAGTTATTATAAAAAAGATGAGAAATAACAAGTGTTGGCAAGAATGTGGAGAAAAAGGGAGCCCTTGTACACTGTTAGTGGGGCTGCAAATTGTGTAGCCACTATGGAAAATAGTATGGACATTCTTAAAAAATTAAAAATGGAATGTCCCTATGATGCAGCAATTTTAATCCTGAATATTTTTCTAAGGAAAACAAAAACACTAACTCTAAATGATATCTGCACACCTATGTTTATTGCAGTATTATTTACAATAGCCAAGATAAGGAAGTGTTAGCAGTAGAAAAATGGCACCAGGTGTTAGAGTGGTGGCATCAGACTGGACCTAGGTTCAGTGACCTTGGTACTTGAATTATGGCTAAGAAAGAATTTTGAGTCAAGACTCAAACTATAAGAGAAAGTTAATCCAAAAAGTCACAGAGGTAGAAGAAGAGAACTATAGATGAAATGGTCTCAGGAAACAAGTTACAGCAAAAGAAGGGCCTTTGGAGTTTAGTTAAGGGTGGGGAGAGAAATGGGGGAAGAGAGAGGGAGGAAGGGACAGGGAGGGAGAGAGGGAGAGGGAGGGGGAAAGGGAGAGAGACATTGGGAGCTCTGGGGACAGAAGGGGGGTGGGGAGAGGCGCAGCTGTGTTCCATAGAAAGAGCAGGTTCTTCCTTCTGAGGGTTTTTATGTACAGGTCTTGGGGGGAGGATCCCAATAGAATATGCATCAGCCTTTCAGCTATGCCCCCTTGGGGACGTGGTCTCCACTGATTGGTTGTCACCAGGGCAAGGGGTGATTAGTCAATGCAGCATTTCCTGATGTCAGTCCTGGTGTCCTCCTTCTGCCTGGTTTTGCTGCTTTTCTGGGCCTGGAACTGAAACAGAGCTGGGCTTAGATGCCATCTATAGGGTTAATGCTTAAGGGGTAAAATGCTTGCAGTTTTGCCAGTTGCTAGGCATCCAGGGCTCTCTGCCCTGGTACCTGTGCACTTGGCCCATCATTTCTGCTCTGCTTGCACCTACCTGCCTACTACAGAAGCAACCAAAGTGCCCATCAACAGAGGAACAGTTAAAGAAAAGGTAGTATAAAGAGATATACAATGAAATATTATAATATTCAGCCATAAAAAGAAATTTTTTCCACTTGTAACAACAGGAATAGGCCAAGAAGGCATTAGGGTGGGTAAAAAAAGTCAGACAGAGAAAGACAAATACAATATAAGCTCACTTATACATATGCAGATCACTTATACATATGCAGAATCTAAACAAAACAAAGTAATAAAAAACCTAACATGCTCATAGATACAGAGTCCAGATCGGTGGTTTCCAGAGGTTGGTAGGGTTAACAAAATGAGTGAAAGGGGTCAAAAGGTACAAACTTACAGTTATAAAATATTATGGTGACTCTAATTAATAATATTGTAGTATATTTTAAAGTTGCTAAGACAGTAGATCTTTTTCTAAAAAAAAATTTTTTTATCTTCACCTGAGGACATTTTTTTCATTGCCTTTAGAGAGAGAGGAAGGGACAGAGGAAGGGAGAGAGAGAAACATCAATGTGAGAAAGAAACATCAATTGGTTGCCTGCTGTATGTGTTCAGGCTGAGTATTGTACTCTCCTGGACCTGGGCAGGAACAATTGAATCCACAACCCTTCCATTACAGGTAGACACTTCAACCATCCAAACCACAATGGCCAGAGCAAGGCAGTAGATTTTAAAAGTTCTCATCACAAGAAAAAAAATGCTGTAACTATGTATGGTGACAATGCCAACTTCTTGTTGACTTGCAGTGATCATTTCACAATATATACAAATATTATTGTACACCTGAAACTAAAACAATGTTATATGTTAATTATACCTCAATTAAAAAGATCACTTTCTAGTTCTACTGTTACCACCTCAATTTAGGCCTCATACTCTCAGCTGGAGTTTTGAGCCTTCTCTGTCAGCTTCACCTGCCCACAGGTGTTGTCTCTTTCAGGGCACCCTCTAGCCTGTTGTCAAAGAGAGTGTTTTAAAGATAAAGTGTGATCTTATAACTCCTCTGATGAAAACCTTCCACCGGCACCTCACAGACTATAGAACAACAATAAGTTCTTCGCTGTAACAGTATTGATACCTCTCCATGATTTGGCCCATTGCCTAATTTTGCAGTCTTTGGTCCTCACAGGCTTTTGTCTGCATGCCAACTGTGTTAAGCTACCTGTGATTTCAATAATAAATCTTAATTTTTTCTAGCTTCAGGTCTTTGCAAATGCTGTATCCCTCAGCTTAGATATCATCTCTCCTCTGACACCTTCTCTGATTTTTCTAGCCATAAAGTGATGCATCCTCCTCTTCGATGTTAGAGCTAAAAACTTACCAAAGTAGCAATGATTTCCTTATGTGTATCTCATCTGCTAGGTTGGAAGCTCCTTGAAGGCAGGACCAGGGTGATTTATCTCTGTAGTCCTAGTACCAAGAGTAGTGGTGCCATATATTTATAATGTATATAATTAAGAAAGATGAGAGGTGGGAGTGGACAATGGTCCAATTAGGAGGCTCCTGCAGTTGTCTAGGGAAAAAATGACGAAGGGCTGGACTGTGGATGTTAGGAAATTTGGTTCTCATTTCTCTTATAACCCAACCCCTTCCCTCCACATTGACTGATTGGAGGGCTAACTGGGTGTCCCCTTCCTTGCTTGCCCATCCATAGCCATATCTTCTGAAGCACAACTTTCTTCAAGAATGGAGCCCCTGCACCAGGGCAGTGGCAATGGGATGGAAAGGAGCAGTAAGTTTGAGAGATTTGAGAGATTATTGGAAAGTAGACTTAAGAGAAACAATTGTATATGAAGGTCAAGGTAGAAAAAAGAATCCAGAATGAATTATCCCAGTGAGTCAGGCAGAAGAGTATAATATTTCCATCTTTAATACCATCTATTTATTGTTTAGAAAAGGAGAAAGCAAATTGCTGAAGGGTGAGTCATGCCCAAGTTGTTCTGAATGATTCAGAACCAACAGTGTAGCAACAGAGGTTTGAAAGGTTGTCATGTAGAAACTAGAGGGCTTCAGTAAACTCACAGGCGAAATCAGTCCATAGCAGAGAACAGAAAGGAGGCTCTGATGGACTGGGGATTCCTACCAGGCAGAAACATTTCTGGTTTTATAATGGCTAAAAGGACAAAGGAAGCGGTTGTTCTATTATTCTATTGTCCAATGTCAAGATGAAGATCCTGCAGATGATTTACCCCAAATACTCTTTAGTTTTCTCTTCAAATATTTGGCAATTCTGGAAGAGGCAGAGTTTGTTTTATTATTATTATTATTATTATTATTATTATTATTTTAATTACTCAAGGCTCATGGGTGTACTTAAATAGGCAGTGTTTAACAAGGGGTGGCACTTTATACATTTTTTTTGTTCAATCTGATCCCCAGGAGAATGGTAGAGAAAAATCATTCAAAGGTCGTATTTCACCAACCTTGATATTCAGTTTGTGGATGAGAAAATGAAGCTCCAAAATTTGAATGAACTCTTTCCCAGGAGCAGCAGTGTCAGAAAAATACTTCCCCATTCCTAGCCTTCCTGCAACTCAGCTCCTGAATGTTTTTCATCATTCCCTGCTGGCCTCCAGCCTTCACAACCAAAGCTCCTAGGACCAGAAAGCTGACACTCCAGAAGTTATGGCTGTTAGGTATATTCTTGCTATACATCTGGGTTGAGAGGAAAATTCCTGGTCTTAGGTCTTAAAGATCTTACAAATTTCAGCTTCAAGATTTAAGTCTTGTACTTGTATTTCTTAACAAATTGTTTGGGGGTATCGAGGAAGGTTGTTCATGTTTTAGACATTATTGACTTTAAAGCAGTTGTTTCACTGTTGACTACATATCGGAATTATTTGAGGGCTTAAAAATTACTGATGCCTTGGTCTCACTCCCAGAGTTTCCAGTTTAGTTAGTATGGGGTGCAATGTGGGCATTGGGACTTTTGAAAGATCCCGGTATACCACACTATGGCCAAAACACGTGTTCCCAGTATACAGCCAAGGCTGAAAACTGCTCACTCAGATTCTTTGGCTTCTATCAGCTGTAAATGTTTCACAAGAGCTGTAAGTCTCAGCTTGTAGAAGTGGCTATTTGAGGCCTTGAAGAGGAAATCAGAATGAGAACAAAGAGGAAGGAAATGAAGACATAAGAAAGCATTCAGAATAAAGGTTTATTATTAACCAAACCTGGGAAAGGAGGGAACAGACACTTTCATTTCTGCCAGAGGCTCTACATGAGTGCCTGTGGGTACGTATCCACAGCTTCGAGGCTGACTCCATAACTCATGTCTGATTCAGAAGCTGACTCCATTGGCTTACAGCTCCACAGCTGTTCTCAGCCCGCGTCCAGCCTCTCCCGATGGGGCTCAGTGCAGCAGCACGTCTCATTTATAGACCTCATATGCTGGGGCCTGGAGTCTCAAAACTGTAAATTAAAACCTTGTGTATGTTAGTTTGGTGAATCAATCCCAAAGCATTTTGGCTTCTCCAAGTAGGCCATTTTCATTAGAAAGGGAGGCTGAAACACAATGGAAAGGAAATAGGGCTTTTATAGTCACCCTTCCTATTTCTGGGAGGAGGTCTTGAGACTAAGGTAATAAAGGAAGGAAATTCTAATAAAATGTTGAGGTTTTGGTCAGGCTTGGTTGTCGCATGTGTGAAGGAAAGAGGAGAGGGACAGCAAGCAGGCAAGAAAGTGAGAAGGACAGGACTCTGGGTCCTAAGGTTGGAGCTAGAAAGTCCTTAGAGAGCATCTGCTTCCAATGACCAGATAGTGGATAAAGACAAGCTCCACATTCATTTATTCTTGAAGGCACTGCTGGGGACTTTTTTCACATTGACAATAGAAAAGGAAACTGAGACCCAGAGGGAAATTGTCTTGGCAAAGTCGCACTGCTAATTAGCAGGGGACGGGGAGCTCAAAGCGTTGTGTCTAGATGCATAATCCAATGCACCTCTTTCTCATTATGTTGCCTTGAACATACTATGGTGACTTGAAAGGAGACTTAAGTACTGTTTCTAAAGCAAGGTAACACCATGAATTAGAAAAAATTTTCAGGAGTTTCCGGTCATGAAATTCCCCTGGCTTGTGCCAGATAAGGTATGGATAGGGCTTGAGGGCAAGGTAAAAGTGGGAATAGATGTGGGGGACACTTTAATGGGAGAACCAACAAGATCTGTGCCTTAATGGATTTTAGAGAAGAAAAAAATAGGCTCAGGAGATAACAATTTTCTCATTTTTATGCCTCAAAGACAAGTTTCTCTGTCTAGTTTATTTACTCAGATGATTTAGATAATGGCTTCAATTGTATAGTTAGTTCTCCTCTATTTAGAGCCAAATGTTTTCCTTCCATCTAGTATCATTCAGAGACCAAGGGCTAACACTATCACTTTTCCATCTGCGACTGTTACCTGTACCATTACTACTCCTGGTGCTGCTACTGATGTGCTGCTTGGAAAGATAAGGCATTTACACCCCACACAGATAAGTCAAAAGCAAAGGCTTGTCCTGCTCTTTCTGGCTACCTCCTACTCTTACCATATGTAACTGTAATTTCTTTCTTAAACATTTAAAAAATAGCTTACTTTGTACTAACAAAGTATAGTGCCAAGCTCCAGGAAGTAATCCCAAGGCCAAAATGCCAGGAGTGTGCCGGGAGTTCAGGTAACGGGACCACCACAGGAACTGGAGCACTAGGATTGGGATGTAGAGGATTCAGGAACGAAAGTGTGTCTTGACTAAGGAATAAGTTTGAGTCAACGCTCTGCAAGAGAGCCATGGAAGACCACAGGGGCAGGAGGGAGAGTTTGAGCAGAGATGTGGCCTGAAAATATCTTTGACATTCTGGGGGGACAGTGGCTGAGCTAGCATTTGGGAGAAGGGAAGCAGGGCTGGATGGTGCCTTAGGGTCTGACTTGCTTCTCAGGCCCCTAGGTTGACCCTACATTGGGCAGACCCCTGGCCCTCGTTCTGAACTATCTTATGACCTCCATATTTTTCCAGTGGGGTGACTAGATGGGATTCTACTGCATTCTATGTCCAGCAATTTTTGACTTTTAACTAATTTTTGGTCTGTGAAATGAATGGACCGGAGATCAAGTGTCTGAACTTTGTAGCATTAGCGCCTTGCTCTGAGAAACTTAAATGTGCCTCACAATGTCCCCCATTTTCACTTGTGACCTAGCACATCCTCATAAATAAAAAGACTTTTCTATCACAGCCATAGCTAAGCAAATGGTTTGAACTGAGAAACATTTTTTGTTTTCTCTCTATCTTTGGTTATATGTTTTCCCCTTGGAATTTAGTTTGTCACACCCGTGGAGCACACAGGATGGCTTCGAGGAGGGTGTACAATGCTGCGTGACTGTTTCCTCTTCCTGCAGGACACTGCTGTTTAGCAGGGAGGTGATGTGAAGGACAGGGGAGTAGTGAAGGAGAGCACCGGAGTCTGGGTGGCTTTTGGTTACGGGGCAGCCAAACAGCTCTGAGCTGACTCTTCATTGTAATCTTCAGGGCTTCTGGTGCCAGGGGAGCTGTACCTCCGTGAGTAGGCTACGGAGCATCAGGGAGTAGACTCTGTGTGGGAGCAGTGTGTGGATTTCATCTCAGAAGGTGTTACCTGGACCTGGGGAAGGAGCTCAGCTTCACTGTGGGAACGGTAGCCCATGCTGCTGCTTGCTCAATCTGCTCACCTGCCAAGGCCAGGTCCAGGATTGCTTCTGTCACAAAATCTGTCTACACCAAAAAATCTGTCACAAAATCGGTCAGCTAACTGAGACTGTTATCACCTGTAAATTCACAAATCTCATTTTGTATATCTCACTTGAAAATAATTTCAAATTATTTTGCCAAACCCTTTGTCATGTTGTCTTTTCTATAATTCAATCCTTCTGCTGTTACTTACATTTGATATATTTATTCTTTGTTCTTCCAAATAGCTTGCAGGCTCCTTGTGAGCAAGGGCCAGGCCACTGCTTTATTGTATAATAATGTTACTTTGCATTTCTCTGACACTGTAGAGCTGATAGATCCCTTCTACATACATTACTCACTTGACTTTCACAAAAATTGTCTCAGTTTGGAAGGGCCGGTATCATTAGGATTCTGACTTCTCAGATGGGGAGGCCTGGAATAAGAACTGTTCCCTGGTTTGCCCACAGCTCCACTCTGACGTTTGCCACAGGACAGGGATGCGGAGGGATTCAGTGCATTCCGCTGATTTATCTGTCCATCAAATCTTAGTTCAATTCCACAGCCAGCCTGATGTTTCCAACAATAGGATTTGTGTTTTGGGGAGTGGTTGGCTATAACGACATCCTGAACCCCCTGGCTCCGTGTGCAGCTGTGCCGACAGCCCGACTGTGTGCGATGCATTTCGTGGATCCGGACAACACAGGCAGGTGATAAATCAGAGTTCTAGCACGTGCTCCCTCCATTTTCTTCCAAAGTAAGTTTTGAAAGAGAACTCCTTTGTTGCTTCACCTCTCCTCTTCAGGCTGCCTATAAAGACAGCGGTGGGGGGAATAAAAGGGTGGGTTTTAAAATGCTTCTTTCCAGATGTCATCTATTTAGTTCGTGTGGTGTTATTTGGCAGCAATACTTGGTTTTAGAAGTGTGAGGATTACTTGAAACCATATGACAGAACTGCTTTTCTTATGGAACCAAATGTTGTAAAAAGCTTGGGTAGTAAAAGTGGTGCAACAAAAATTAAATTCATAAAAAGGGATTTTATACCTTTTATATTTCCAGGACTCTGTCAAACTGGAAAGGACAAAAATACAAGTACCTTTGAATATCCACCGCGGATGAAAGTCCCTTCTCTATCCAAGGCTGTGCAACACAGAGCGAGTCACGGGGTTCAGCAAAAGAGCTTCTTCCTGTCTGCGTCTCCTCTCCCCCCCTCTCCTGCCCTCTCTGCCTCCCATTCTGTCCTCAGTGAATTTAGGTAAGTGAAGTTTTCAATTTGTCTGAGTTACCTGCAAAGTTGTAAGGATAAATGAGGTGTAAAAGCACTTTAAAGTAGAAATTTTTTTTTGAAGAATCCAAACTCAGTATAAACGGTTCCCCTGTACTCTATAATCCAAGAGGAAAGAAGATATGGTAACGAGTAAAATAAAATTTGGAATGAGGTTCAGAGAACTGGACTTTTAGGTTATGTCCTAGGTCAAAGGCAAGCTGTAGTGCCGAAGGAAATGCAGGAGAGTTAGAAGATTTGAAACCCATCTGTCACTTATTTTTGGTGTAAACAGGAGTGATTCATTGGATCTCTTTGAGTTGTTTCCTTATTGGTGATAACAATGCTTGTCTCACAGGGTAGCTGCAAGGAGCACACAAGATAAACCACGGGGGAAAATCTTAATAAAGTAAAAGTACTATGCAGAGGTAAGGGGTTACAGGTAATATTTGGGCACCAAATGTTTTGGTGCCTTTAACCTGTGTATTGATGGAAGTGTACATGATTTTTAATGTTCCCATGGGTGGTCAAGGCACCAAAATATCTACAATAACTGAACAAAGACTCAGTTATAATCATTAGTCACTGATTTAGAAAATTAATTAATGCCCTTGTGAAACCACGTCCCCCACCTCACTCCCCAGGAGACACCTTGCTCTTTCAGGGAGATCTCTTCTTGAGCCCATGCCCTGGCTTCACTCCTGCCTCTGTGCTTTGCTCCATCTGGTTCTTCAGTCTGGGGATGGGGAGCAGGGGTGGTTGGGAAGCTCTCCTTTTACTGTTTATTATAACCCTGTCCATTCTGCAAGTTTCCGTTTTGTCTTTTGCTAAGACTTTTCTTGAGCACTCCAGGAAAAATTCCTACTCCTCCCACAGTTTTTCTGCAGAACCTGATTCCTTTTGTTAGTTTAACATTTTCACCTGTATTTCAGAGTGAATTTTCACAGATCTCATCTTGTGCTAGAATTGCGAGTCCTGCCAGGGCTGGGCACCTGGTAGTATTTCACTTGCTGTCCCCACTGCCCAGCACAGAGGCTGCCGGATGCGTCTGCACTCACTGAATGGTAGTCGTCTGGAATCTCCGCAAAGTGCGTGGTCTGGGCTGGGTAACAATAGCCTGCAGAGCCCTAAATCAAGTATGTAGTAAGTATTCAAAAATAATTGCTGGCTGAGTGCTTGATTCTTGGCAAAGACATTCAGAGAAGGATTCCTAATTAATCTGTAATTTGTCACATTAAATACACCAAAACATTTCATTCCTTTGAGCATTCTGGCCACTTGAGGTCTCAACAAGCCATCTTTAATTTTTGTTTTTTATTTCTATGGGTACTTGGTTTCTAATTCTAAAAGTAGCTAATGCCCAAATTGGAAAATTTGGGGACTACAAGAAACCAATTTAAAGAAACTAATAGTAATACAATATTGAGATACTTTGTACTATTTTTATTGGGTATATGTTTTTTGAGATTAAATTTTAATGTAACTTTATGACATTTTTCACTTAATAAAACATCAAAGACATTTTTCATGTCATTAAAAATTCTGATAAAATGTTTTTAGTGCCTACATAATGTTTCATCATATGAATAAAACATAATTTATAAAAATATTAACTTGTATTGGTCATTTAGAGTGGATCCAATTTTCCTTTATTATAAATAATTCATACATGACTATCTTCATTTAAAAAATCTTTGCATTTCAGATTTTTTTCCACAGGGTATATTAATAGAAGAGGAATTGCTAAGGTGAAAACATTTTTAAAACTCTGTGTACATTTTCCTAAATTTATTTTCAGAAAGGTTATAATAATTATATGTATTTTTATGAAACAATATTAAAGTTCCCATTTCATTGTATTCTCTCACTATTTTATAATTTTAACTGGCTGACTTTATTTTTTAAAGAGGATGTTTTTGAATCAACATTATTGTAACATAAGATACTTACTTAATGTTAATTATTTCTAGAAGTAGGTATATATTCTGAATTGATAACCTAGTAATATAATTCTGAGGAGTACAACATTAAATAATACTAAACACACAGTGGGATACAAGTGTGACCTGTTATGTTGTTGTTATTATTTCCCAAGAAATAATAGAATTAAGGCAACTGACATGCCTAAGATGTCTAAGGCTACAGCAATTTAGGAAGAAAATAATATTTTACATTGCATTATTATAGTAATGTAGGGAAGTATATTAAAATGGAAAAAATAAATAAAGCATGCATTAAAAATAAAAGAGGAGATCTAGGTCCATTGTGGCACAATATTATCATTTTTTGATGTGAAATAGAAACTCAAAGCTAAAGGGGTGTGTGTGTGTATATATATATATATATAATTTTTGTATATGTATACATTTATTATTAGCATAATTATTTGACTGTCTTCTAAAGCTTTTACATTATTTTCTTTTTTTCCAGGTAGTAAGGGGAAAAATGCTTTCACAATAAATATTTTCATGGAAAAAAATCTTGAAAGGAAAAATTGCTTAATTTATATCATAAGACCCCTTGGAAGTGACCGAAAGGCAGTGTGGAGTCACAGTCTTTAAGAGCTTGAAGGGATGGGAGATAGTGTGGTCTAACCCTTCTTGTAGACAAAGAAACTGAGGTCTGTTGAAGTTAAAGAAATTTATGTGAGGAGGTCCAGCAGGGCACTGCCGGAAGTGGGTCTCAAACGCATGTCTCCTTGCTTGCACAGAAGTGGGTGCAGTGCATTTTCTACTAAACCACCCTGTGTCTCAAAAGTAGTTTTGTTAGCAGATGGTATCACACAGAGATTTGTGAGGTGGGTTTTTTGTTTGTTTGTTTGTTTTGTGTTGTTTTTTTGTTTTGGTATCTGTTAACTCAAAACCTTTTGCTGCATGTGTGAAATGAAACACTCCTTATTCTATTACATAGACATCACAGAGGAGCTGGTTGCAGTTGACTAATAAAACACCAAACAATACACAGGGGGAGAACCCTCCACTGGCTCCCCAAAACTGGGCAGTGTATCCCCACAGACATTCTCCCTGCATCTGTGTGTTGTCATTTGAGAAAAAGCAGAGTAAAATCAGTGTGAGTCACTGAGCCTTGTTATAGGTAATACCACAAATACCCTTTCCAATTCCAAATACCTCCTGTGTGAATGTTGCCAGTAAGGGCAAAGGTTTTGGATGAAGGGGTTATGTATTCACACTAAAATAACATCAGTTGTGAGTGAGCTTGTCTCCGGGAGAATATTTGGAATAAATGATCAAAAGGCTGGTTTTCTGGAGCAAAATGACAAAGAAAATGAGAACAGTTCCTATGAAGTAAGGGGTACTTTACAAAAAAGCAACATGACTTTTTTTCTTCTCGAATAATCAACATTGGTCAATTTCACAACATTCTTGTTCAGTTTTGATTTCAAATATCGATGTCAAAACTTTCCTTGGTAAAGCTGAGTAAACAAAGAGAGACATGCAATATTCCCAGTCCCTGTCTCTTGTCCTGGCTCTCAGATGCATTCCTCTGGTTTATCTGGATAAGTAAATATCTCAAATCTTCCTGGTGAGACTTGGCCTATGTCAATTTTCCATTCAAAGGGAGGGAGGGCAAAGAGGCCACTAAAAACTAATATTTTCCTTTTGTAGAACTAGTCTAATTTAATTCCAGATGGCTACCTTGCTTCCATCTCCATTGTTGGCTAACCAATCCAGAGACCATCTGCCCCTCAGCTGCCTGCTTATCCAGACACTTGAGGAATTACTCAAGTCCTAACTTTCTTTCTGTTACACTTCTTAGGAGTACCAGGTAATGCATTAAGGACAGATATGGAAAAGCAACATTTGAAATCAGTTATGATGTAAAAGAGATGACTTGCTATTATGTTTTATCAAGGCACCACTAACAAGCATAATGTAACTCACAATGCTTATGTAGGGTGACTTTAATGCCAGCCGTCATCAAGCTTACAGAATCATTAAGTGCATTAAAGGAGAGAGCCGATAAGCTATTGTGAATGAAATAAGACCCCTTCACTCGCCCCCCTTCACCCATTTAACTGGAAGTAAACTTAGTGTGGGTCCCTGATACATCACAACCCTTGACTTCCTCTCCTCCTTTTTATACTAAGTCACTCCCTCAGAAGAGCTCAAACACAGAAGCACTTAAAAGGAAAGAAAGGCAGAGAGAGGTATTGTCAAACTTCAGTTTAAATTTACTAGTAGATTAAATGTTGCTTATTATGATCTCATAACATGTTAAAGGTTGAAGTCTAGCCATTTATCTGTTTTTGATAAATTTATCTTCAGAAGTTTTTGTTAAACCCCCCCCAAAAAAACCCACAAAACTACCAGCCTAAAAATTGCAGTTTCCCAGTAATTACAGGAATGTAAATTGAAACTTATCAAATTGGTGAAAAATAGAAACACAAATATTTTTCTTATTGATCAGAAGTATATAGGGAAATAGGTACATCTTACATTGCTGGTGGGTTTACATTAAACATCAATAAAAATTTCTGGACAATCATTTGGAACTATGTGTCAAAAACCCTAAAAAATTATATATATTGAGCCTGAAATTCCATATTTAAAAAGTTATCATCAAAAAGTTCTAAAATTGAGCTTTAAGGATAAAGTATAAAATAAATTGGAACTGCCCTGAATGTCCATTGTAAGAGACTGATTAAATAAAGTAATTTAGAGACAATAAATAGTATACATTTATTTAATGATGTTTTAGAGTGTATTGAAAAGAAAGAAGATATTAACATAAAGTGATACAACGTGTATCACAAAACCTTGTGACTAGCATGGACCCATTTTTGTAAACAATATTTTAATGCGTATTTTCTGTAGAGATTTTAGTAAAATAAATGGTGAATAAGTGAATTCATTAATGAATTAGATACATAGCTTTGGTTTTTTATTTTTATTCTCATTGTGGTAGTACATGCATAAGATTTAACACTTGGACCATTTTTTAATGGACAACGCAGTGGCATTAAGTCCATTAACAACGTCCTGCAACCTTTGCCCGTGTTGTTTCCAGTGCTTTCTCATTGTTCCTGTAACCTGATTTTTAAACACCTCTTCTGCTATTCGAAGCTTTTATATATACATGTACACACACGCACACACACAGAGAGAGAGAGAGAGAGAGAGAGAGAGAGAGAATTTCTAAGTGGTTGATGTGGCCAAATAACTGACATGGAGCTAAGTGCCTTGTTACGAATTTCTCCCTGGATGAGATGCTGCAGAAGCTGTTCACGTTGTCCTAGCACCGACACAGGTGTCACAAAGCAGTGGTCACGTGAGTGGTTTTAAATCCCCCGAGAAGAGTGAACATGTGAAAGCCTAACAGCTGCAGTTGGTGAATCATTTCAGATCTAGGGGGACTATGTTCTGCCTGCTCAGTGCCTATTTGCCCACCTTCTTTGCCCACAGGCCCCATCCCAGGTGCTACAGACGACCACGTGGTCCCAGCAGGGCTATCTGCAGCACCTCCCTCCCAGGCCTTGGCCACGGGTCCAAGGGGTCAGCCTGAGATCCAAACCGTGTTCACAATTTTTGTCTTGGCATTTCTCAAATTTTATTTAAGAGGAAAGGGCCTTTATCATCATTTCTGGTTTTGGAACATTCGTGCTATGAATCTGCAGTATCGGCAGCCAAGCACTCCACTCTGTTAGGTAAGATAGTTTGGGAGAATAAATTGAATAAATTGAGAAAAACCAACATGAGAGATGGAAAGAAAGAGTCCTTAAAGAAGATCTGACCCTTGGTTTATGTGGCAGACCCTTCTGCATGGCGTGGGCCCAGTTCCCACTCGGAGATGCACAGGACCCACGCCCACAGATAGGTTCTTTCCTGGGTAATCAGATTTGCAATATACCTCAGCTGTTTTGAGGTTTGCGCTTTGCTAAAAAAAACTCCCTCACCCTGCATTTGCTTACTGTGACTTTCTAAAATCCATGCTGAGCCTTGCAGGGACCAGTGTAAGGCTGCCTATTCATTTGCTAATGTCCTTCTTCTGTGATGTAATGAGGGGCCTTGCCTCCTTTGTTGTAACCGGGATAGTGAGGAAGAATCATCTTGGAATGTAAGGAGATAAGATTATTAGAAAAAAGGCCTGTGATGATGGAGGCTGCCTTTGGCTCCTCTTGAGAGAAAAGCTAGTCTGTTGTCCTTATTCCTCCACCAGACTCGGTAGTCTGTGTGTATGTTTTAATTCATCCATAATGACTTGGACACTGCTGGCCGGTGTCCGAATCAGGTTTAGTTGTACCTAAGGCCAGGTCCATGCCTGCCCTTTCTGCTGTTGGATTATTCATCAACTTCTTTTGCTTACATCGTTTTGAGTTGTGCTTCTGTTCTTTGTAATCAAGAGTCCTGATTAATACTGTTGAATTTATAATTGTAGCCAAACTACATATTTAATCAGTAACATAGATGCCAGCCAATCTTGCTATACTGTGGCTTTCTGGGGTAAACACAAGGAGACTGGAAGATAGTTTCTCACATCCCTCTGTATATGCTCCAGCCTGTAAATATTACATATATGCAAATACGAAGCAATACTTTAAATTGCTGTAATCTTTTCTGTCTTGTGAAATCACACTCATTGTTCAAAATGGTTAGCATACAATTGCAGGGAACAAAAAACATTCCATCCCTTTCGAGCAGCAACAGATTTGATACAACAAATTAGGTACTTTCAACAGTGCTGCATGTGCTGGAGAGGCAGGATGTGGGTTGGGCCTCCGGGAATGGCTCTTATAGCTGTGGAATTGGTCTGCCAGGGAAGGGTCTACTTCTGCCACATTCAGAAAAGAGGACTCAAGAGGCTCCTTATTGACTTCCAAGCAGGAATCAGGAAGCCACCTCGTATGTCTTCACAACTGTCCTCAACTATAAAGCTGGTGATTTGGAAACTTCGTTCTGCTACAGAAAATCCCCAAGTCTCCACAGCTGTGCCTCCCAGTGGCAGAAGCAAAATTCAAGGGAATGGACCTCAACCTCACGTTTACCTTCTGAATCCTGTGGGCATCTCTAAACATAGATCACCGTTAACTGGGTAAAAGAAACTGTGTTTTGAATGGTGGTGCAGTGGAGCTTGCTCTCTGTGCTAGTTAAACCTCACCTTTGCATTTGGTTTTGGGTAGCCCATTTTAAGAGGGAAAGAGGTAAATAACGTACTTGGGACAGTGGACATAGTAATGAAGGGACCAAAACCTTATTAGGTAAGGACTAACTGAAGGGTCTGGATGTGGCAGCTGGGAGTCAGAAAACGCAGGGCGGCTCTGCCAGCTTTTGCCAGATACTTGAAAAGCTAGTTCTGTAATGCCCATAAAACAGATTTTAAGAAACTTTGGGAAGAAGCTTCTAGTCAGAGTTATGGAAATATTGGGCTGGGCTGCTGTGGAGATTGCAAGAAGTGACCCGCTATTATTTACACCACCAGGTAATAGGGATGTTGTTGAAAATATTGTATTTTTATACACTAGAGACTGGAATATATATTCATTATGAAGTTGGTTAATTTTGGCAAAACCCTTCGCTTTTCTCAATTTACCTGGGTAACTGTCTTTGTTAATGCTGGATTTAGAAAGAAGTGGAGTAGAACATGTCTAAACACAACCTCTCTTTCAGGATCAAAAGTCAGATCTTATGAAGGAAAGTAGCTACATAGAAGTTAGGAGGAGGGCAGAACATGGTTGAGACAACCCCTTCAGGGGTTGGGAAGGAAGAAAACATCAGTACCTCCCCTCAAAGATCTTAGGAATAAACCCTATGGGAGATTTGAGTGGAATTGAGATTTGACTGTGGGGTAAAATGGGGTTTAGTAAAAATAAGTTGCCAAGTATTGAGCATACTGTGTATGTAACAGATGTCATTTGATAAAACATCCTTTTGGTCATTCTTTGATTCACCCATGAGGAAAATGAAGTGTATGAAGACTAAATGGCTTGTCCCAGACAACAGCATTACTAAGGGGCAGAACTAGAATTTGAACCCTAGAACTCACGCATATGATTTCATAATGTGTCTATGCTGGGAAAGGATAAAACGCAGCTGTTAACAACCTGTTCACACACTAGGGTCAGGAGGGTAAGGTAAGGCAATATCAAAATCTTTTGGGCAGTGAGCCACCCATTTTTCTTTCCATAGTCAGGGTAATACAGTCAAATCTATACATAGCCAAGAAATGCTATTTTGGAACCACCTCTAATAACTGATTTCAGCACCATTTATTCTAGTTACGTAGATGAAATAGAACTAAAAGTAAATGCCTCCAAAGGTCCATGTGAGGATTCAGTGAGATGATGTGTGAAGAAGTGCTGGCCTGGGCTGTGGTTCCAGACAAAAGGGAGCTGCCTGAATCTGCAGGCCAGGGGCTGTTTGGTTTTAAGGACATGTTTTGAGTCTTACACCATCTAGTCAGTTAGAAGAACAACCAAAGAAAAGGCACTTAAAAAAAAATTCTAGGGAGACCTTTATTTTTGGAACAGGAGGAATTTCACCTATGAAATGTTATTTGCTGTAACCTGTAGTTATAGCGAAACAGGCATGAGAAATAGAGAGTTTGCTTGTATTCAGTGAACCCAGTTTATGTCCTGTTGAAACACATGGGTATAAAGCAAGTGACATACAGGGTCAAGAAGGATCAGGTTTACAGTTGTAATACAAACAAATGTTACAATAATTGGTAACAAGAACACAAGACTAAATGTGTCTTACGTACTCTCCACTGTAAACCTGCTGTTGCCAACAACTGCATTTTTCTGTGCAGTAGCTATTTCTATAAAAGGGTAGGTAGTTGCTTATGTGATATGATCTGAAAAGTCCTGAAAGGCCTCTGTCCTCAAATCTTTTCTCTTTCAATCAGACATAGAACTTGAAATTTCATTCTGGGAAATCTATCATCGGGTTAAGGTAGGGATTCTCAGACTTTGCTATGTATCAGAATTGCCTGAAGAACTTACTTAAATTACTGACCCTGGGACTACTGAGTCAGACTTGCTGGGGTTGGGGTCAGAACACTGAGTTTTTAACTAAATTAATGTAATACACAACGAAGTTTTAAAAACATCGGATTAATGCATTATATCTATAATAGTCCCCCACTAAATTCCAAGTTTTCTCTTAGGGAAGTGGCCAAAATTCTCAAATGATCACTTCTACCTCCTTATTCTACAAAACCTGTTCTTGTTGACCAGCAAAGCTATCATTTAGAATGGAAGGGCAGGTAAAGTGCTTCCCAGATAAGGTCAAGTTAAAGGAGTTCATCATCACCAAGCCCTTATTATATGAAATGTTAAAGGGACTTATCTAAGAAATTGAAGATCAAAACTATGAATAGTAAAATGATAACAAACCCACAACTATCAATAACTGATCATAAAAACACCAAAAACAAACAAACTAAGCAAACACTAGAACAGGAACAGATTCATAGAAATGGAGATCATATGGAGGGTTATCAGTGGTTAAGGGGAGGGGAAAGAATGGGGGGAAAGGTACAGGGAATAAGAAGCATAAATAGTAGGTACAAAATAGACAGGGGGGTTAAGAATAGTATGGGAAATGGAGAAGCCAAAGAACTTATGTGTATGACCCATGGACATTAACAAAGGGGAGGATGCTGGAGGGAAGCAGAGTACAGGGCAAAGGGGGATAAAAGGGAGAAAAAATGGAACAACTGTAATAGCATAGTCGATAAAATATCCTTAAAAAAAAAAAAAAAAAAACTGCTCTTGTCCATATCATTAGCAAGCTCTTTATTGTCAGCGTGAGTGGATTCTCTCCGGTCCTCATGGGTGGTGGTGCATCTCTGCAGCATGTGGTGCTGCACTCCTCCGCTCTCACTCTCCGAGACTGCAGTGTCTCTTGTTTTCCGCCTCGCCTTGGTGCCTGCTCCTCGCTCTCCTGCACTGGCTTCTCCTCCTGTATTCAACGCCAAGTATAGAAGTTCGACAGGACTTGAAGCGAGGCCCTCTGCTAGTCTCTGTATACTCTTTTCCTGGACTTGAATGTCTAATTGCCAGCAATTTCCAAATTTAAACCTCCTACCTTGTCTTCTCTCCTGAATTCCAGTTTTGTGTTGCCGGAAACCTACTTGATATATTCACTTGGATATCTCATGATTATTTCAAATTCAACATGTTGAGAATGTTCCCTATACTCACCCCACACCCCCAACATCTTTCTCTACATTTTTCAGCAAATGGTACCGCTGTTAGCTAGGACAAGGGTCTCCGGGTCTGGGTGGTCCTTAGTACATGCTATTCTTACTAAATGCTAAAATGCAGCACAGTATTTTGAGTATTTTGCAGACAGGGCTGCAACCTGAAGAACTTGACTTAAACTGGATAAGTGTAGCCAGCAGCAAAGAAGAAATCAACATGTAATTAACCAAATAGCACATAGTGGCAAACACAAGGCCCCAGGACGAATCCTGCCCTCCACCTTGTTTTATACCCCCCCCCCCCCACCTTGTTTCTACCCAGCGACAGTGGAGCTCTAGCTTAACTGTTAAGGAGTAGTTACATGTATACAACCCTAAAATTACATTCGGCCCTTTGAAGGCAACTGCTAGGCTGATGTGGCCTCCCACCCCGCCCCCGTGAAAATGAGTTTGACACCCCTAAAATAGTGTAGATAAGCAATGACTGAGCCTCCCAATGGCTGAGCCTCCCAATGGCTAAGCCTCCCTTCCAGAGACAGAGCTTCAGAGCTTTGGTTGTAAATCCTATCTCTCCTTTACTTGCTGCATGTAAATAAAACTACCTGAATGGCAAAAACATTTCATTCTTAAATAGAACACCCCAAGTGGCGACCTCCTTGAGTCTGGCAATGCTGCCATCACCCAGTTACTCCCATTAGATCCCCAAAGGCATAATGATTCCTACTTCACCCTCATTGCCAACATCTGCTAAGTCTGCAAGCCATGCCTGCCACTCCCAGACGGTTCTTGAGTCTTCCCTTTCTCTGCCTCTTGTGGTGCTGTCCAGCAAACCACCATTGAGTGGCCTGGAAGAATGGACCACCCCTGTCTCAAAGACCATTGTGCCTTCCTGCTCATGCCTGCAGTTCTTATAGGAATTGGGAGGTTTATTTTTGTGTGTTTTTTTAACCCCTGGCCAATAATCTTGCTAACTTTTGGCATGCTTGGGTCCTGTCCATTCATCTTTCTAGCTTTTGGTAGCTCAGTGGCTCAGTGTAAGAACTGCCCCTGCCACCATCTTGGCTAATGGAGGAGGCTCCCTGGGGCTTGACTATCTGCAGTAACACCACTGGCCTTTTTTAAGTTCCTCAGATACCCCAAGTTATTTTTCTCCTCTGGGCCTTGCACATACTGTCCCTTCTGTCTGGAATGATTTTCACCTCCATGTCTGTCTATTTCTCATTCTTCAAATTTTGCATTCTGTAACCACTCTCCCTAGGTAGGTATTCTGTTATTCTCATTAATTCTTCATGGTGCTTTGAATTTTGTAATTACCTATTTATTAATTTGTGTTTGTATATTGTCTCTCTTCCACTCTAAAATGTAAACCCCATGAACTCATAAACTATGGACAGATAGCCAACTTCCAAAATACCATCTGGCATGTGTTACTTGCTCAATAAATACCTGCTATGATTTTAAAAAATCATAGATATATGCAAAGAAAATAAAGCAGAATATTTTGTTTTCTGGAATTTTGAAAAAATTTTCTAAGCATGGCATAAAATTCAGAAACCATGAAGGTAAATATTGACCAACTTGAGTATTTTAAACATTTAACATTTCTGTATTATATAATTGAAAGGTAGAAAATAAACTGGAAAAAATCTTTGCAAAGTACTCAAATGTATTTCTTCAAATAAATAAGTAAACCGATAGAAAAATAGACAAAAAATACAACTTACAGAAGACAAAATAACAAATAGGTTATAAAATATGAAAAATGCTCAACTTCACTTTTTTTTTTTTTAAACATCAGCTATCTATCCTGGTAAACAGCAAGAATTAACAAGATTCACAGATACCCAGATCAGGTGTGTGTGGGAGCAGTTAAATCTTTACACAGAGTGTCATCATGACAGTTAACATCAGGCAGTATAAGGTAGTGTCACGTTTTTGTTAAAGGATTTGGGCATGTCTATGGAACTTTAAAGGCACATTTGCCTTTGACCCAACACGGTTTTGAATGAGAAATGTGAGGAATTCATCATTAGGTAGCACTTTCACAATGTGCAGTGCACATTCGTATATGACACAGGAGGAAGTCTGTCCAGAAAAAGTCCAGCCATTGTTACTGTAATGAGAATGGTTTGTGCGACATTGATGTCACCTGCAGCCATGGAGAGTGGACCGGAATGTGCATGTGCAAACAGTGATGGCTTCACTAAATGCTGATGTGTGGGCACATGTACCGTGTGGTCATCACATTCAAAATGACTGAGCCAGTAGAGCAATGAATCTAATATTTGATCTGCATCAAATATTGTGTTAAGCTTGAATATTTCTATATGGAAACTATTCAGATGACTTAGAAGGGTGCAGCTGCGGGCAACTGGTGATTGGCAGCTTCATCAGGACAACACCCTGTTCACAGATCACGTCTCCTGCAGAGTTTTTTGGTGAAAACATTCTATCACCCAGGTGACTCAAACCCCCTGCAGCCCAGATGTGGCACCCTGTGACGTCTGTCTTTTCCCAAAGCTAAAATCACCTTTGAAAGGGAAGAGATTTCAGACTATTGATGAGATTCAGAAAATATGACAGGGCAGCTGATAACAATTGGGAGAACTGTGTGAGGTCCCAAGGTGCCTACTCTGAAGAGGCCTGAGGTTTCATTGTCCTATGTATAACGTTTCTTGTATCTTGAATCTTCTTCAATAAATGTCTCTATTTTTCATAGTACATGGCTGGATACCTTCTGAACAGACTTCACATATTCATATATTGATATTTTTATATATTATATGTTTATTTTGCCATCGCTTTAATAAACAAAAATACAAACTACCTGAATATGTAATTAAATGATGACACTTTTATGCAGCTGTTCAAAAGAATAATGGTATAGACTTATATATTTTATTTTGGAAAGTTATTCTAAAATATCTTGTTAAATTGAGCAGATTTAAGTCAATGGTATTTGTAGTAAGATCCTATTATTTTAAATAAAAATGTAAGTACTTATAAGTTGTATAAATATGTTCAGGCATACATGGAAAAATAAGAAAATGACTGAAATTCTTTACCATGGCTGTATTTGGGAAATTGCATTCAGAAAATTTTTCCCTTTTTGCATGTATGTTTATGTTTCATACATTTCTGAATTGTTTGGGTTTTTAAAAACTACAAACTGTGTAGTGTTCTGTAATTTTAAAAGTGAGGCAAGAACAAATAAGTACTGTTTCACGCATTTCACCATCAGCCACGATTACAGCCGCCCTGCTGGGCCTCCTGCAAAGTCAGGTCGGCTTGGTCAAGGGTTCCGGGGCTCCAATTTTCTCTTCTTGTTTACCTCAATAAGTGGAGGCACTCCACAATCGTATGTTTTTGTAAGGATTAAATGAGTTAAAGGTTTTGAGAAGGATTTACCAACTATAAAGCTCTGTTAAATACCAGAGATTATTATGATAGCCCAAGTCACTGGTTACGAAGAAAATCCTCCCCGTGTGTGCTTGGTGCCAGATACCCTCGTTCTAGAAGCACAATACCCCAGCGTCTCCGGGCGTTCTCCAGGCCGGCCCCGGAGCTCTGGCCAGGAGCTCCGGCAGAAGGGGTCTGGCCTGGCCTGCCCCGCGCTGCACTGCTCAGCCGGCTGCGGCAGCCGGCTCCCAGCAGCGCTGCGTTGTTCCTTAAACTTTCTGTGTAGGTTCGACTTCCTCTCGGGTGCCACATGCCACAGCGCAAGCAGAGCACGTGGTCTCACCAAACAAAGAAACAGTGTGCTGCAAACATTTCCCTAAGGCCGGAGGACCAGGAGGGGGCGGGGCCAGAGGGCTATTATTTTCACTGCAGTTTCAACGCTCGCCAGCCTTCCTCGGTGCCCTAGAGAGGGGTCCCGCCTCCTCTTCCAGCACCACCCTTGCCTGACCTGCCGCACGCACCGCCCACCCCAGGCCTGGCTGCCCTCACGCTAAGACTTCAGTTCACCCCAGACTAGCGGCACCGGGCTCCGCCCCAAAGATCCCTCTGCAGCGCCGCTGCCGGGGGGAAGGGCAGGGCCATACCCAGCTGTCCCAGCGTCTCTGCGGGAGGCTCGGCCCACCTGTCCGAGCAGCCACTGGCTGCAGGGCGTGCGGAGCGCGCGGGCACTCCGGTACGGGTCAGAGGGAAGGCGATCGGGGCGTGCATGGGGAATCACCTCCTGCGCTCTACCCGTCAGCGTTGGGGGGCCCTGGGCAGGGCAAGGGTGCGCGCCTGACAGGTCGTGGGAATGAAAATTTGCTATTCTCTGCCCTCCCCTCCGGTCGCGTACTCTCCTCTGCCTTCCCCTAAACGTTATTTTCTTTTTCCTGGAGGTCATATAAAATGCACATTTTAGGAAGATTACAGTGAACAAAAATCTAGACTGGCTAGAGCTGGGGAGGGATGTGGCGGGGATACAGGCTGGGTTGCCTGAGTGAAAGGAAAGGAAGAAAATGGCTGGCATTTTCTGTTGTCAACATTAGGTACCAGGACACCCAAGCGTTTTCTCTGGTGGGGCTGGCTCCTGAGGTGTTATTGTTGTTGTTGTTTTGTTTTGTTTTTTAAAGATATATTTATTGATTTTAGAGAGAGAGAGGAGGAAGGGAGGGAGATAGAAATATAGATAAGTAGAGGGAAACATCTATGTGAGAGAAACACCCATTACACACGATCAAACCTGCAATCTAGGTATGTTCCCTGACCAGTAATTGAACCCCTGGAACTCCCAACCTTTTGTTGTACAGGAGGATGCGCCAACTAGCTGAGCCACGCCAGCCAGGGCTCTGATGTGTTTTATCTGCCTTCTCTGTGTGATGCTTCACACTAGAGTGAAAGACAGGTGGCAATTTCCAGATTTGAACCCAAGGAACCGACCTTAGATTTTGTGAACTCTGGGTGCACCCACTGGGGAGCTGGGTCCTCCCACAGCTATGGCTGGCTGGATGGGGAAGCTCAGAGAGGAGTTATTTGTTACATAACTGTTTTGGGAACAGGGACACAGTAATTTTTCCTTCATTGTTCCTAGCACACTGACTACCTAGCATACAGAAGGTGCTCAAATGCCTCCTCCTCCTCATCACCATGAATCAAGGCAATTGCTCTTAAGAGGATCCATGATACAAAACTTAGTTTCAGGCAGACTTACTAGCAATGTGAATCAGCAACAGGCAATGTAACTCCTCTAACGCTGTTTCCTCCTCTGCAAACCAAGCTTATTCACACATGTGCAAATCACTCCAAATGGAGCTTAACACATAGTGGGTGCTCTATAAATGTTAGTTCCTCTCTACACCATACTTTGTTCATCTCTAAAATGGGAATTAAAAATTTTTTGAGGTAATTAACATTCTCTTAACCCATCGGAAGGGCCAGTACAGCACAAAGTTGTTTGATAATTAAGAAGTGTACCAAACCCTGTGCAGGGCTCATTACTGTGTCTATGCGATTGAGCCTTTAATGGGTTGCAGTGTAGGGGACGATTTGGTATTTTTCAGGAGCACCCAAGTAGACACTAAGTTCCAACACCCAAGTTTCAAGATCAGAGACTGCATCACTGCCCTTAAGAACACTACTAAACAGTTTAGAGTGAATGCACCAGGGTTTTGCTTAACTATTTATTTTGAAACTGGAAGGTTTATTGAGCGTGCAGTGTTCGGATTTAGAAATGTCAGAATTAGAGTTTTATTTGTTTCCATTGCATGCAATGAATTGCCCTTTAAATAATGAAGCAATGAAAATGCTGAGTATCGCAGATGCCAATGGATTGCCAAATGTGGAATTAGGCCCCAGTGAGACCGAGGCTTCAGAGTCACATACATCAGAGAATTGGGACATTTGCCATTTGCACAGAAATCATTGCTCCAAAGGGAGTTTGGTGAGGGCACATCCCTCAGCTGGTCTACAACCTAAACTTACCAAATGCTTCTAGAGGATCATGGGAATGTGTGGCGACCCTTGTCATTGGGAATCTGGAATAATTGTTGGAGAAGCGGCAACTGAGAGATGCTCCTCAAACAGCCTGTTTGGACGCCGTTTATTTGTCTAGAACACAAACATTCTCCCTTTGACAGAAAGGCTGTGTGCACGTGTTCCAGCTGTGGCCGAGTGGGAGGGAGGGTGTGACCGCTTCCCTTCCCTGGGGATAGAGGCCATGGCTCCCTTCTCACAGATGAAGCTGAAAGTGGGCTTGTCATGGGCTTGGGGTCAGATCTTCCTTCACTAGCTGCAGAGCCTCAGAACATCAGTCCTTTTTCCTTTTTACGCTTCATTTCTCTTGTTTTCTCTCCATTCTCTTCAGATAAGGGGTTTCCCTCCTTTATCTCTTTGGCTTATTCAGCCAATTTTCCCTTGACTTTTTAACTCTCTGCCTCTACCTGAAATTTTGTCCCTTTATTATTTCTCTACTAAGTATATTTTGTAATTTTTGTACACTGGGCCTTTACTTAGGTTACTTCTGCTTTCGATCATAATCAGTCTTGTTGATACTGAAAATAAATCTTCATTGAATTTGCTCTTTTTCTAGTATTTTTCTTGGTCTCTTTTTTCCTCCTATTGCCTGTCTTATTTGTCTACATCTGCTGTCTCCATTATGACATTCCCCAGTGTCCCTTTAAACCCCTGACACCTGCCATTGCCTCCTTTAAGTCTCCCAATTGCCAGCATCAGTGGCACATTCTGATCCCATCCTCCTTTGTCCATCAATGTCTCCTTAAAATCCCCTGAGCATACGTCATTCAGCACTTTGTTGAGCCTTTTCTAGATTTCTCTGATTTTCCCTCATTTGGGTCTTCTAGACCTCCCTTCTTCTTTTTCCCCTAGTAGGCACATGCCTCCATAACCAGAGCTGACATTTATTAAGTACTTCCTATGCATTTTAACCCCCTGCCCTGGAACCTGGAGATTTTATTTCACTTTTAGAGGAAAAGCTGTGGCTAAGGTAGCTGGTAGGTGCCAGGTTCTGGTCTGCTCTGCCTCAAGTCCAAGCCCTTAATCGGACTGCTCTATTACCCAAAGTTGTGGTTTTCCTCATGGCTGCCCTGTTCCTCTACCATTGCTATGCTGCCTGTCCCACCTGACCTCAAACCCCAGATGCACTGGACTGACTGATTAGCCCACCTCCTTCCCTTCCTTCCAGCTCTCCTTTCTCTGTCAGAACCACCGTTTTTCCAGGACCAAGGCTTGACCCCTAGAACTGTTTCTTCTTTGCCTAGCTCACCTTGCTCAGTTCTTCATCCTATTAGAAACTAAGCCTCGAGCATTATTCCTTTATAGTGTCTCTTGAATTTTTTATTACAGTCTCACTACTGTCCCTTAATATAGACCATTACATGATTCCTTTGTTGGAAAAATCACAGTATCCTGATGTTTTCTTACCTGCTACTTCTGCTGTGGGTACCTGCCTTCTTTGTCATATTCTTTGTGGCCAGAACAATCTCCTTCAAATATTTCTTTCACACTCTAATGGTTTTGTTCCAAGAACGTTAATGAATTATCTGCACCAGTAATAACATTGATACTCCTCAACCTGTTACTCAAGGTTTTCTATGTTCTGGTCCTCCAGCTTTTCATTCTATCACTTCAATATTTCTAAACAACCCTTTAGTTCTGAATTAATTAATATTCTGCATTTTGCTAAAAGGGACTTAAAAACCCTGTTAACAACCCAATCTGCCAGAACCTGGTGTTGTTTGCATGTACATGAGCTATAGACCTAGATTCAAAGTCCAAACCTGCATTTGCTGGCTAGGGGCACTTGAATAAGTTCCCCAATTTCCTCTGTCTTCCTTTTTTTATCTGTACAATGGGGAGATGTCCTGAAGTTTAAAAAAGGAAATAGATGTTTACATCTATTGTTGGCAAAACAAAGATATTCAACAAGTAGTAGCTAAATTGGTTCTTTTTATTTCCTTAGTGTGCCTTTGTTTACGATACCCCCTTACGGATTTGTCCTCTTCTATGTTTCCTCTGATCAAAATTCTTCCAGTTCTTCAATGCACACTCATTCCATTGCCTCAAAGAAACCTCCCCCAGCTCTTCTTTGAAGAGGATTTTCTCTAATTTTGGTACTTGGAACAAGTACCATGAAAATTAGCCCTTGAATAGGTACTATCTTGAGTCATCCTCTACTTAGTACAGGCCTTTATCCCCACTTGGCTAACTACCTCAGGGCTGTCCACGAGAGCATCACACATCTGGGATGGAGGAAGACGTGGAAATGTTAAATGGATAAAACCATAGAGTTGAGGAAAAGGGAAATAAGTGTGTTAAACAGAAAAAGTCAGGGAGGGTGTCAGACATCTTCTCTCTTCCTTCCTTTCCATTTTTCTTGTACAAAATTGGTAGTGTATTTAAATGATATCTTCAACAAGCACAATCAAAGAATGTGATTTAAAAAAAATGTGTTTCCCACTGTCCATTCAGAATTTTTTCAGTGGGAATAAAGTTTTCCTGCCCCTGGATATGGGCTTTCTAACAATATAAAAAACCTACTTATTTGTTATGATATAATTTGTACACAATATTAGGCACAGATCTTAAATGTTCAGTTTGATGAGTTCAATAATTCTATAAACCAGTTAAACCACCATACCCGAACAAGATATAAAGTATTTCCATAACCCCAGAAAGTACCCTAATTCCTCTTTCCAGTTATTTACTTTCCCACCAACTGCAACCCCATCTCCACCGCCAGAAAGAACCATTTATCTTACAATAGCTTAGTTTTGCCTATTCGCAATTTCATAAAAGTGGATTTATGCAGTTTGTACTATTTTTTAGTTTTTTAAATATTTTATTGATTATGCTATTACAGTTGTTCCTTTTCCCCCCCTTTATTACCCTTCACCCTATAATGCCCCTCCTACCATCGTTCCCCCACTTCAGTTCATGTCCATGGGTCATACATATAAGTTCTTTGGCTTCTCCATTTCCCATACTATTCTTAACCCCCCTATCTATTTTGTGCCTACTATTTATGTTTCTTATTCCCTGTACCTTTTCCCCCATTCTTTCCCCTCTCCCTTGCCATGGATAACCCTCCATGTGATCTCCATTTCTGTGAATCTGTTCCTGTTCTATTGTTTGCTTAGTTCATTTTATATTTTGTTTTTGTTTTTATAGGTTCAGTTGTTGATAGTTGTGAGTTTGCTGTCATTTTACTGTTCATATTTTTGATCATCTTTTTCTTAGATAAGTCCCTTAAACATTTCATGTGATAAGGGCTTGGTGATGATGAACTCCTTTAACCTGACCTTATCTGAGAAGCACTTTATCTGCCCTTCCATTCTAAATGATAGCTTTGCTGGATAGAGCAGTCTTGACTATAGGTCCTTGCCTTTCATGACTTTGAATACTTCTTTCCAGTCCCTTCTTGTCTGTAAGGTTTCTTTTGAGAAATCAGTTGATAGCTTTAAGGGAACTCCTTTTGTAGGTAACTCTTGCTGCTTTTAAGATTCACTCTGTATCTTCAGTCTTGGGTAATGTAATTATGATGTGATTTGTTATGTACTTCCTTGGGTCCAACTTCTTTGGGACTCTCTCTGATTCCTGGACTTCCTGGAAGTCTATTTCCTTTGCCATATTGGGGAAATTTTCCTTATATGTTTTCAATTTCTTGCTCTTACTTTTCTCCTTCTGGTACCCCTATGATTCAGATGTTGGAATGTTTCAAGTTGTCCCAGAGGTTCCTAAGCCTCTCCTCATTTTTTTGAATTCTTGTTTCTTCATTCTGTTCTGGTTGAATATTTATTTCTTCCTTTTGCTCAAAGCATTAATTCGAGTCCTGGTTCCCTTTCCATCACTGTTGGTTCCCTGTATATTTTGCTTTATTTCACTTTGCATAGTCTTCACTTCTTCCTCTATTTTGCAGCCATACTCAGCCATTTCTGAGCACATCTTGATTACCAGTGTTTTGAATTCTGCATCTGATAGGTTGGCGATCTCTTTATCACTTAGTTGTATTTTTTCTGGAGCTTTGATCTATTCTTATATTTGGGCCATATTTTTTTTTTGGTCTTGGCACACCTGTTATGTAGTAAGGGGTGGAGCCTTAGGTATTTGCCAGAATGGGGCAACCCACATCACTATCGTTTTGGCTCTGTATGTACAGGAGGGGTCTGAGAGGGTACAATGCTGCTTGCTTTGCTCTCAGTGGCTTTCAGTCACTTCCCCTGCTACCCACAAGCAAATTGGGCCCTTCTGGTGCTGATTCCTGGGTGGGTGGGTTTGTGTACATTCTAGGACTTGTAGTTCTCTGTAGTTCTCTATGAGGCTGGGAGTTTCAACTGTGGTTGAAACACCAACAGATTTTTTCAGTCAGAGGTTTCGAGGCACAATTTTCCCATGCTGTAACCTGGGTTGTGTGGTCTGTGTCCCTCCCCAGTTATTCCTCCTAGTTTATCCACAGGCAAATGTGGGACTGCCTGGTCCACCAGCTGCCACCTTGCCTGCCCCAGTCCTCTAGCCATGCCCTGCTGCAAGTCCTTTCCACCCCAGCTGCCCATCTCTGTCCCTCCTACCAGTCTGAATGAATGTTTCTTCTTTAACTCCTTGGTTGTATAACTTCCATAAAATTCAATTTTCTGGCAGTTCTGATTATTTTTTTGTTTTTGAAGTTGTTGTTGTCTTCTTTTGGTTGTGCGAGGAGGCAAAATGTATCTACCCATGCCTCCATCTTGGCTGGAAGTATGTACTATTTTTATAAATTATTTTTAATTATAGTTTTATTAGTTTCAGGTGTACAACACAGTGATTCACAAGACTAGGTTTGGCTTCTTTGGCTCCACATAATGATTTTAAGGTGTACAAATGAGGTTTTCTATTCCAGTAGTTTGTGTATTCCTTTTTATTGTGTATCACATTGTAAAAGATGAAAGATTTATATGATCTGAAGAGAAACCAGAGTATTGTTGTGTATCACATTGTGCTACTGTATTACTATGTTTTACTTCTAAAATGGATTATAGTGTATGAATATTTCACTATCTGTCTAATTACCTGCTGATTGATGCCCAGCCCTCCACCTCTGCCTTGTCCCTGGGATGACAGCTCTAGTGGCTAGTTGGGGATCATGGGCTTGCCCTCCAAGAGCCCCTGCTGTAGGCTGCTGAGGCCTCATCTGTGCTCCTGGGCATGAGGTTTAGTAAGCAAGATGCTTCTTAATAACCTACCTTTTATCCACTCAGGTCACCTATCTTATGGCCCCTGCCAGGGGTCAAAAATGCTGGACCTCTACTCTCTCTTTCTTCCCCTTCCTCTGTACTTGAATCTTCTCATCAGAGGACAAGAGAGGTGAAATGTTAGTATTTTAAGTGAAAAGTCCTTTTCTCCCTTAACATGTCAATAAAGGACAATGTGAATCCCTTTAAAAAAAGATTTTGGCTACTATGAGTAAGGCTATTATTAATGTATTTGCCCAAGTTTTCCTTTTTTTTGGTGGACACATGATTTTATTTATTCTGTGTGACAACCAAGAGAAGAATTGCTGGGTCTTAGAGTAGATAAATGTATGATAAAAACTATGTCATTGGGAAGCTGGCCTGTGGAGAAGTAGAAATGTGTAGTCAAATAGAATCACTTTATCAGGTGCTCCATTTGAGTCTTAGTTTTATATGAGTTCTTTGCAGTTTTTCTTTTTTTACTTTAATTAATTTTTTATTTTTCAATTGCAGTTGACATGTAAAGTTATAATAGTTTATGGTGTATAGCCTAGTGATTAGACATTATGTAACTTACTAAGTGATCATTCTGATAAATCTTGCACCCATCTTGTAACAGGGTGCACCCAAGAGGGGGGCCCCAAAAAGGGAGTTGGAATGGGGCCCAGAACTCACGGTGTCCAGGAAATATTAGAGGGACATATAAGATGTCTTCACCCCATCCCCCACAGGTATGAGTTGGAGGAAGGGACAAATGGAGCAGGGCCATTGAGTTGTTTTGCATAGCAATGGTTTTGCAGATAACCCCCAGAATGGTCATTTAACATATCTATAACCTTAACTGGTTTAATAGATATGTTAAACAGCTGTGGCCATGCTCTGAGCCAGGGGGGATGGAAAGGACTTCCCCAAGGACATGACTGGGGGAGGAACCCTAAGTTAAAGCACCTGTGTGGGAGCTTGGAGAAGATTGGCTCCAGAAAATGGGACACACCTGCCCAGACTCATGATGGCATCCCAATAACCTTGGAAACATACAGGAATGCTG